>JAUZST010023224.1:0-2500 GCA_034779995.1 Parotocinclus haroldoi
TTTTTCATTGCTCAATAAAATGTTTATGAAATGCTATGGTATCAGAGCATGAAGTCAAAGCAAACCAACACACCTAATAAAGCAGGTTTACACACACACACACACACACACACACACACACACACACATATATGAACCTGTTATACACCTGTTATCTTTTGTAGCAGTAACGTGTGAAATCAAAAATAGCAACTGTAATTTTGTTTTCTGTACACTGCTCTCAATAATTAAATATCCCATGATGTTTGCGAGCAGTACATTTAACTATAAAGTATATCTACTGTAGTACGGAAGGTTTTTTTCTGAATGCTCACTTATCAGGTGCGTTGGTTTGCTTTGACTTCATACTCTGATACCATGAGCATTTCATAAACATTGCATTGAGCAACATTTCATCTCATGCTGAGGCACGCCCCTGCTGCATGCCCATTTTTGCGGTGAAGCGCATAATTTCAGAACGTATCATGACCAGATGGATCTAGGTACACACCAGAACTGCAGTGTATTTTTTTAAAATATATTGATTTAGAGTCTATAATTCATTACAGGTATCTATGAGGTTGGGAAATCCTGCTCAAATTCTTTACGGTAAATATAAGATTGTTCCTGCAGAGGCTGGGCTAATTCTTTTGGAAATTATTTGGGCAACAATCTTAAGTATATGAGTTCACGTAAGTTCTGGTCCACCTTGGCATGTATGCAAGTTTAAACGTAGCTAGCACGTACAGTTACGGTTTCCTGCCAGATTTACTTTATACCAGAGTGATGGGTGCTAAAAATGGACTGGACCCTGAATTAATGGAATGAGCACCAATTTATTAGTTAAATCGGGGATGTGATGGCATCAGTGTGTACTGGAGGCAGAAGGCAAAGCTGCGAAGGTACTGTTCTGCTGGATAACCCTGGGTCCAGGCATTCACGTGGACATGAATTTGACGTGCAAAACCTACCTATACATCGGTACAGACCAGGTGATTTTATGGCTTTGGCTGGTCTGTGCATGAACATGTGTGTATAACATGTATATAGTTAGGAGCTACTGTTACTGTCTCATATTATGCCATATGAGATATTGTAGTGTGCCGATATTGACTGATTAGCCAAGACACTGCAGTGTTTCACCCACTGATTTATTTAGTTTTTAACATGAGCAGGTATTTATTTAGAGAAGAAACCCTTAACCAAACAGGAGGCTAGGAACTAGTGCATTTAACTGCGGTGGCTGCGTTGCAAAGGTGCATTTTTTCTTAGCTATGCTCGTTTTGCTAACTGTCTCGTCTCATAATCCATATACAGTTTCTGCACTGCAGCACATAGATCCGCCTCGCATAATTCTCCTGAGCGGTAGCACCTATTCATTATTATCATCCGAAAAATTACCAGCCAGACGTTGCTCAGCATTCAGTCTGCTTAAGCTGACACTGCATGTGCTTAATACAATGTTGTGTCTAATAAAACTTTAAGCAGCATAGGCTACATTATCATATCGTGTCCTTACAACTGGTGTGCTACAACTTATAGTGTATTTGGCAAGGCAAATATGAGTTAAGTAGGTTAATAAACTTACTAATAAGAATATAGCACATATATAATAAATGACAGTATATGGATCATAACTTGCTTGGTTCTTTCCTAATTTCTTCTACACTGTTCAAATTAGCATAGTTAATTGGTGTTTCTTAATTTCCTCACACGTCCTTTAGGAAACATCCTGTTTTTAGATGATCTTTTCTTCAGTTTCCTCTTGGGTTCTCTTCCATGGTTCCTCTCTAGGTTCTTAGTCGTTCTCTTTTTGTTGTTGTTGTTGTTCCCAGATTACTTATTTATCCTTGACTCATTAGCTGGTCATGTTCTCTTGTTCAAATTTCTCTTTTTTTTTTTAAATATTGCATCCAGTAATTATTACCTGATTATGTGTGTGCTGTTGATTACTCTGTTCTTGTACCATCTCTGAATATCTAAGTAACCCCAAAAAACACACTGCACACCTGCATCTTGCATCCTGCACCCTCACAAATACAATTTGGTTGTATTTCAGAGTCAAAGCCAAGCAGAAACGATGCTCAAGTACCTTGTATGCCTGAGTTTCTCATCTGGTTTGATTGGATTTCTTCCCTACTTGTTCACGCTGTTCGAACATGTCTATTCCAGGTGTTAGAACGATGGCCAAGTCGGGGAGAAAAATCAATTCCAGAAGTCTTGCATGCAGGGCAGAGGGAGATGTATACAGACAGGCGGAGGAGTGCGCTAACAAAGGAATGTAATTACTGCAGCCTTCAGGGCACAGATTGGTCGAGAATGTGTGATATAGCGAGGCGCTGTAATGATGAAGATGTAGCAGCAAGAGTGATTGCACTCGGTCGGTTACTTTTTCACAGACGTTTACTAAAACAAGAAGACAAATCAGCCTAATAGAATGAGATACACTAGCACTTAAGCTGCTTGTATTGTAGATAGATAGCCCTTGAATTATTGTGGGGAGGTCGAGACTGCCTCAAGC
>JAUZST010023224.1:7500-31624 GCA_034779995.1 Parotocinclus haroldoi
GACAGCAATTAAAACGCTCTGGAGTGTCTACAAAGGTGCCAGCATGGTGTCGCGATCCATCTGTAGTTTTGCTGAAAGATAAGCAGGTGCAGCGTATTAGCATAATTAGCGTCGAGGAACAGTGCAGCACGGAGGAACAATGCAGGACATGTGTTAGCGACCAGAGGCATTCAGAGATGGTGCAAATACATATTCTCTCTCTGTATGTGTATTTGTCTCCTGCTTGCTCTATCCTTCCCTATTTCTAAGGGCTATAATTGAGCGTGTCCGCCCACTACCCTGCAGCACGGAGAAGGGGGTTTTGTTATATGCCATGGTACTGCAGTGCTTCCAAATGCAAAAGCCATAAAAAGACTGGTGCAGTGTGATTAGGGCACTGGCTAAAAAGAGTGCTTAGAAAAAAAAAAATCTGTTAGCAGTGCGTTGTTTGGTCGCTAAAAATGTATGTATGTGTGAGTTTTTGTATCTAAAGGCATTTCTGCACACACACAAGTTTCCCCAGAGCCTGTTTTACATGTTAAGCTATCTGAGAAACCAAGGGAACCACATTTAGCCACTGTACATTCTCACACGTCGACAGTATGCTTGACAGTATGCCTGAAACTGATAATGCGAAGACGTTTAGAACAGAACTGAATGCCATGCCATTTCACGTCTACTGACTGTAACTTAATTCTAGTGCTAATTTAAAGTTATTGAAATGACTGGAGGCACTTAGAGTAAGTTGTTACGTAATGCTGCACTGTGGTCGGTGTATGAATTATAGAATGGTGGAGATTGTACTGAGCTGTATGCGGTGTTAATCATCTGTAGTTATTTAGTTGTCTTGAGGCATCATGGTCAAGATATTTGGTACATAACGTGCATATGTTCCACGGTCACCTCAACAATCAATCAATGCTGAAGATCCACCAACAGAGGCAGTACTTAGATTACTAAACTACTTAGACTACTAAACTACTTTAACGGTGCTCACTTGCTCATCAGAGCTGAACTCAGTTAATGTGATATACCACTATATACTATATACTATCTAACCGATAACTTTACCGCTCTCAAAAACCAGGTGATATTTCAAAATGAAATTTTGTCAGTAGTGTACATAAACTGGGTCACGTTCACTTAATAGCTTTGTTATCTGACTGATATTCCATGTTTTTCGTAATACTATGCATTTTTGGAGCTTGTCAAACACAAGTATCGGTTCCATCATACCACATCCACTTAAGAGTTATGGCTCTCCAGGGTCCAGGGTCGACAGGGTCGTAACGGTACGTTACTGTATTTTCTGTAATTGTTGTGAATGTCCATTAAAAGACATTGACATTTAGACATTGTTTTATTAAGGCAAGGCAGAAAGTTGTTATGAATGCCATATTGAGAGCCTTTGAGGTGTTCAGAATAACCCGTTCTGCCACTACTGTTTGTCTAAATAGATTTTTATTAATGTAAGCTTTGTGTTATGGACCATTTAACATTGACTCTGGGTGAGATTACAGATCGTTGATTGGAATGGGTGTTGGCCATTGATGCATATCACTTGGAAAAAGGTTAACGAATAGTGTTGAGTCTCTGGTTACAACGGAATTATTTCTATGGTTTTTGCTGCAGACCGTGTAATACAGCTGTAGAACCAGTTTGCAATCACCATGGTTTCTTACCCTATGTAATTCCAAATAATTGTATCAGCTTAGTCTTTGCGTATCTGTTTGTGTGTATCTATAACAAGCATGTTTCCTTGTTGCAGACGGAACAGTAGCCTGAATAATGACTGTGTATCTGTAACAGGAAATGGTGGAATGTGGTTTCTGTGTTTATGGGGTTGACGACATTGATGTGTGCCAGTTTTTCTTTGTGCATTTGTGTGTGGTCTCTGATGCATGTCGCTCCTAACGTTGATGATTGGGTATGCGTCAGGTTTCGGTTTATACATGCCACTGACCAGCAATTATATTAGGTAACAAAATACCACTACTGGGTGGAATCCTTGATGGCAGGAAATCAATAGATAGTTGAATATTCTGGTTCTGGTTTTTGCATCATTTAGTTGCTACAAACTTGCCAGTTGGACATTTTTGCTATATGTCATTAGTTTTTGTGACTGACCCAGCGTGAGATGGTTTGTTCTTTGTGACCTGTACGTTAGGATGCTGAAAACGGGACGCAAGTGGTCAACAGCAATGTTCAGTTAGACTGTGGTGTTCACATGATGTTCGAGTTAGTATTACTTGGCACAGTGCCTTCTAAGTAAACCCTAATTCATATGTAATACGAGAAGAAACTGCAGTACCTAAAGGAAACCCTTGTGGCCACAAATGCAGACAAAAATTTGCAAACTCAACACAGTCGGCAGGCTGGTTTTGCACGACGACAGCTCTAACCACTGCACCGCTTTTGCTATTTATTTTAATATCTCTAATTTTGGTCTTGAAACGCTTTGCTCATTTAGGCATAGACGTTTTACTGGGTGAAGACGAAGAGCATTAAGGTGGAGGTTGTGAGAGACGGGGCCAGATGGAATCATTATCAGCTGATTCAGCTACGGTGGATGAGTTGGTGGAGGCCTGTATCAACGCTTTCGGTCAGTCCCCACATACATATGTTTCCATATATAAAACTGTGGTAATGAATTAATTATTTATCTCAGGCTAATCTTGTAACTGTACTTTGTTTTTTGTTCTAATCCTGTCCATTAAATGATGCTGGATTTTCTTAACGTGAGTGATTTTTGTTTTCTTTAGATGACACAGGAGAGTTAAAGGATTTACCGCTGGTGAGGATGTTCCTCATGATGCATCCTTGGTACCTGCCGTCTACCGACCTGGCAAAGAAACTCCTGCTGAAGTATCCTTTATTGATCTGAATAACATGGATATTATCTGCCAATATAAACTGCTCCCACAATTGGGGCATATTTCATTAGTAGATCATTCATTTTGAAATATCCCCTATTTTTTGAGAGCGGTATGTTTGCACACACTCCTCCACTCAGGTGTCAAGCAGATAAGCACGTCTCGATGGAACTGTACGTGCGTGCTACGCCGAAACACTTGGCTTGAGTGACTAAGCACGATCTGTACATCAGCTGAACAATTATGCACTGAAAGTATTTAATGTTATCACGTCTTAATTAAGCACCAGGTCTCAGGATGAAAGTTGTACTGTCGAGCTCAGAAGTCGAATCTGCCACCTTGTCAAGTGTGTATCTCGTGTTTCGTGCGCTTATATTTCTCACACCATCTGGGCTTTTTCCTTTGGTTCTTTCTGCTATCTGAAGCCATAATCCATCTGTGCATCAGTGCTCAAAGACATGTTTGGTGGTGTCTTTTTTTAAGGTAGCTGATAATACAGTCGATTCCGGTTAATGAGACCACATCGGGACACGATGAGGTTTGGTCCTAATAACCGGCTGGTCCGATTAAACGAACATGCCCTATGTTACAAGACGGGACGTGTTATAATGAATAACATATGAAATGTTTATTAAACCTTTATTGTGCGATATACACGTATACGTACAATTCTTACTAAATTCCAGTCAACATTTGAAGAACTTGTCAACGTGTTATGATCCGCTTTAGCAGTGGCTAAGTGACTTTTGACTAATAATCGGACCAGCCAGTTATTAGGACCAAAACAATCTTGTCCCAGTGTGGTCCCATTACCCGGAATCAACTGTATTTTTTTCTGTTCACCAACCTTCTACCTTGCCATATCTCACCTGCTGTAAATTTTCTCTTTATTTTATCATGTCAGTGTCTACTGGCTGCTGTCTTAAACCAACACGTCCGACTCACTGACCTCAAGACCTGGTTACATTTTAAATCATGTTTTTCTCTCTGCAGGTTCTGGATCTCAGAATTTCCAGTAGAGTTCAATCTTAATCCCGCTTTAGCTGAACAGATTAGAGATCTGAGGGATCAGCTCAGTACGGAGGGCAATGAGAGGGAGAGTCAGCTCATCGATGTAGAGAGTGTGTAAGTCATATAGAAACCATATAGATACAGAAACACACACACACATTTGGGCAATTGGTGTAATTATTGGTGTAACGAAATCAGACAAAGGCTGGCAAATGTTATTCATACTAAAAACGTGTGGATAAAATTAAGGCAAACAGGATATTTTATAAAGTGTTGGGAACAATGTCAAAGTATTTTGTAGAAGAAAGGCAGATCATGTAGGAACGGGACACATACATGTTATGGATACACCACATTTCAAAAATGGAATGGGAACAAACCAGGAATCTTAAAAAGTGATAGATACAACTGGTCAGAAAGTGGAAGAGATCAGTTGTGCATTAAAAATGGCAAAGGCAGGTAAATTAACAAACCTGAGCCCAAATGCAATCAACGCAAATGTATACAAAGGTTTCGGTGCCATACTGGTTCTTTTAAAATGATTTCACAATGGGGATTTCAAAATTCCAAGGGTAGCACCTCTACCTCACAGCAAGGGTGGAGTGGCCTGGGTCCTTTCTGTGTGGAGTCTGCATGCACCCTCCCCCCAGTGTCTGTGTGGGTTTACTCTGGGTACTTCGGTTTCCTCCCACATGTTTTAGGTTAATAGGTGTCTCCAAATAAGTGGCACTTAGTGTGTGACTGTGTGTATGACTGTGTGTCTGATGTGTGTATGATATGTGTGTGTGCCCTCTGATGGATTGGCGTCCCATCTAGGGTTGTTCCTGCCCTTGCGCCCAGAGTTGCCGGGACCGGCTGGCCTGCGACCCCGTGTAGATTAAGCGGAAGATAATGAATAAATGAAACAAAGTAATGGGTCAAATGTTTGTGAACATTTTTAAAAGTAGTTGAGACCCAATTAGGGTTGGATATTTGGGGAATCTCAGAAAGCTGAATGTGGACTGTGCAGGTCTTTATTTCTTATAAAACGCCCTTGATTGTTTAGTTTTTAATTTTGGTTCTCTGCACAGGCCCTCATATAAATGGAAGCGACAGGTGACTCAGCGTGTCCCATCCATGTCTAAGAAGAGGAAGATGTCTTTACTCTTCGATCATCTTGATGCTTCTGAACTTGCAGAGCACCTGACCTACCTGGAGTACAAATCCTTCTGCAAGATTCTGGTGTGTGTCACAAAGTCAGTCGTCACCTTAGCAGTATAATAGTTGTGAACGGTGTGAACTTTTTTTCTTACAACCTTAGAAAGTGTGAAAACTTTTTAATTGGCTGGTCAAGATAATTTGGAGGAACAGTCCAAAACAGTATTTCAGCTGAAACATATGAACGACAGCAAAAACCCAATGACAGTAAATGGAAATAGATGGTCAATATGCAAGGCAGATGCTAAGTAATTTTAAACGTCAACATGCCAACCATTAGTGTTGGCAAAAAAATCTGAGCTCTGGACTGTGGCATCATTGTTGCAATGAACAAAATGGCCAGACTGGTTCAGGCTGACAGCAGTAAGGTTACTGCTCTGTGCAATTGTGGTGAGCAGAAAAGCATCCCGCAATGCACATGTCAGACCCTGAGGCAGGTGGACTACCACAGCAGAAGATCACACCAGGTTCCAGTTCTTTCATCCATCAACAGAAAGCTGAGGCTTCAGCTGGCACAGATTCACCAAAATTGGTCGTCTTTCAGAACCCAAATCGTTATTCTCAAAATACATACTCAAAAATCAACACTATAAACTAAACGAGCAATTCTGTCAACCAGTCCAAAGATAAACTGTACATCAACTTCTAAAAACCCTTTTTTTAATAAATAAAATTCTGGAATAGCTACTGTCTTGAAACGTTTTGTATCAGAGCCCAGAGTGTAAAGGTGCTGGCCTTGTTGTAAGGAAACAAAAACATTGTGTAATGGAAAAGAGCTTTGATAAGTTGCCTTTAACATATCTTCCCTGTCAAAACCCTGTCAAACACATTGTCTACCAACTGTTAAGTTTTGTTTGTTGTATGTTAAGTATGCGTTTGTTGTTTGTGCAGTTCCAGGACTACCACAGTTTCGCCAGGCATGGCTGCACAGTGGATAATCCCATCCTCGAGCGTTTCATCACGCACTTCAACAGCGTCTCCCAGTGGATCCAGCTCATGGTACTCAGCAAACCCACCGCCCAGCAACGTGCTGCCGTCATAACACACTTCATACGCGTCGCACAGGTCAGTCTGCTCATGCGAAGGATCGATGGTGATGTCAATATGTTACAATGTATTAACAAAGTTTATGTTTTAAGTTACGACCATAAAGTTAGGTGAAATCGACAGGATGAATGTTAAGCCACAAAGCTTGATTACACTGAGTACTGATACTACCAGAATCAATACTTCTACTTTATTTATTTAATTTAGAACCTAAAGTAGTTCATTTTAAAGAATCACTAAGTCATTTGAATTGTGGATTTGAGACCGACGATATTTTTTAATCTAATATTTTGTAGAGCTTGTGCTCAAAGCACCAGTGTCTTTTCATTATTAATTAACGTTCCTCACATAGTAGCAGCTCAGTCAGAGGTTTGCTAAGAAGTTCACATCTCACAGCCAGACAGGAGTCAGACACCTGCGTCCAGATTTATCCAATCCAAATCCCTTCTACTTCCCTTGTGCCCTCTAAAGAACTCAAAACCCATCTCCCTATCCCCCTCTTTTCCCGCTCAAACACTCTCTAAAATCCAAATCTTTTTTGCTGATGCCCTCTCCAAACTCGAACTTTCTTCTCTCATTACCTCTCTAAACCTACCTAACTAATCCCCTCCCGCTCTGTACCTTTTTCTCAACCTATTTCTAAACCCTAAAACCTTCTTCCCTCATCTCCTCTTCAAATGAAATCCTTTCTCCCTGATCCCATCACCTAACCCCGATGTTCCACTCTGAACCCAAACCCTTCTTCTTCATTTCCTCTCTGAACCCAACATTTCTCCCTTAATGCCTCTCTTAATTTTTCCTTATCTACCCTAAGAATTAGGCTTTTCTATTTCTTTTTCTTCTTATTTTTACTATACACTTAAAAAATAACTTCCATTTAATCTTGAATCTTTTTTACCTGTAATTTCATGTCCTTCTTTTTTTTCTCCATTTCTATTCTCATGTTCTCTTTCCTACTGCTCCTCTCTTAACAGTATTTTATTTGCTGGACTTCTTATTTGTTGTTGCATTTGTGCTGCAGCTGTCAGTGTTGAATAATGTATGTCCTCCTTTGTTTTTTAAATGCTTGTGGCCCGCGGGGTTGTCTTATAGTAGTTGCTCTGTGGGAATCTGTTATTCCTGCAGGTTTCCTTCCTAATCCTTCATTGTTTATCCCCTTTTTCTCTCTACATCTTTTGCCTGTCTCTCCTGGATATTATGCTGGCATTGAAGAGAGTAGTATTTATGAGACATGAATCGTTGTATTTAGTGGTCCTGTCACTAAGGACCAAATACTCACTTTATTCTGAGGCATCGAACAAGCACTGGATTTATGAAGGCTGCAATTTTGGTTCGATAAAGAGGCTGTGTGTGTGTGTGTGTGTGTGTGTGTGTGTGTGTGTGTGTGTGTGTGTGTGTGTGTGTGTGTTGCAGGAACTGGGGCTGCATTGATTTTGTTGTGCTTGTCATGGGAGGGGGGTTGAAGGGCAGAGGATGTCTCCCATAGAGCCTCATTCACAAAGCCGTACTGTGACTCTGACTGGAACAATGAAACAATGTGGCCTCTGACTGAGACCTGCTATATTAATACTGAATATTATTACTCCGTGTGGGTGTGATGGAGAAAGAGAGTGACACTGCTTTCCATAGCTTTAACTTTATCTGTAATTCCAGTTCTTCCTTCCTCTGCAGTGTGCCGGCAGGTTCCTCCTGTCTCCTAGCCTGCCAGGATCAAACCCCAACTCCCACGTGCTGGCTCATAGCTTCTTTGGCTTGCTTGATTAACATAGTCTAATTTTACCCTAATCTAATTATTTTTTTTCTGTTCGATCCTCGTCTTTTTTCATCTTGCTCCCTGTGTACCAAACCTGAACTGTTTTATTTGAAATACAATCAAACGCCACTTACAACACATTTATTCTAGGTCTCAATGCTATGCTATAAAATTAAATGCCGTTATTTTATAATACTATGTGTGTGTGTGTGTGTGTGTGTGTGTGTAGAAACTACTACAACTACAAAACTTCAACACTCTGATGGCAGTGGTTGGAAGTCTCAGTAACAGCTCCATCTCCAGACTCAAAGACACACAGGCTCACATCAGCAATGACACTAACAAGGTAAATAAACGCAGAAGCACCCATGACCTCAGCAACCTGCAACACGCTCAGGCTCACACAAAAGAGACATATACAATCATTCAAATCACTTAAGCTCAAATAAGCAGACATTGGACAAATGAGGACATGCTGCAGTGTAGGATATGTATAAAATGCTAATAATAATTTCAGTAATTGTGACGTTTAGTTAACATCATAATTAACATGACTCTGCTTTGAAGTGTTTACCGTTAATCAATTCTTATGTATGTAACATTTAGTTGTAGTCATAAAGCCTTAACTGTATTCTAGTAACTAATCCATGCCTGTTTTCAGTCCTGTTTAATTTCTTCTCTCTTCCCTGCCCTCCACCTGCAGATTTTTAACAGTCTGTTAGACCTGGTGACATCATGTGGGAACTACAGTCAATACCGGCGCCGATTCGCCGAGTGTTCCGGTTTCCGATTCCCCATCCTGGGTGTTCATCTGAAGGATTTAGTAGCGGTGCATGTGGCCTTGCCAGACTGGAGCGATGAGGGGAAAACTCGAGTTAACTTGAACAAGACCCAGCAGCTTTACTCTATACTGCACGAGCTGGCACTGATGCAGACCACACCCCCAAATATAGACGCCAACACTGACCTACTCAACTTGCTCACTGTGAGTCCTGTTTGTCCACTGCATTTAAAAATCGTATTCACATTTGTACATTTTGCAGATACCCTAATTCAGATGGTACGGCCCTGCAACTCAGTAGACCACCACAGCGGTTACCCAGGTTCACATCCCAGCATTGCCTTCCAGTCTGCTCTGGAATCACACAGAAACGTAAACAACTCTGTCTGTGAGAAATGAATCAGGATGGGTACTGCAGAAGTGACCCCTTTCCAACCCTGAATGATGAAATGATTAAATCTATAGTATGGTACATCAATTTTCTTGATATGGGCCGGACACACCTTGTTTTCCTAACCAGAATAAGTGCTGGGAGGTTTATGGTGCAAAAATAAATGCATCTCTATTTTGGCATTTCTAGGGACTCAACTGCCATGTGCACTGAATAGAAGACCTTGCATTTCACGCTAAGCTCCTTCTTGGAAATTGATCATTCATTCCTAGTGCAGGTGTTTATTAAAGATAACCAGTGCCAATTCATTTTCTACACAAGTCAGACATCGTTCATTTTTTACCTGCTCAGAAACGTCCATACACAATTACCTTGGAGGAATGCTGATCAATATTTTATTTGTTCACATTCTCAAGACTTTAACTCTGTTTGCGCCAGACATTAAAGACTATTCATTTAGGCTTGATTAAGGAAAATAGACATGATTAAGCAGAAACTATATTTTTTCACCATAACAGATTTCCTGAACATGTTTTTCTACCTTCCAGTGCACATTTTTTCCCTTAGTGAGCAGTCAGTGTGTCTTATGGGAAGAGTATTCTGTAGATACACAAGCAGGAATTCTGGGAATTATGAGCAGTCAGAGAAGGTTGCATGCCTATCCTCCCACTTGTGTTGAAGGATTG
This sequence comes from Parotocinclus haroldoi, assembly GCA_034779995.1. Lineage (NCBI taxonomy): Eukaryota > Metazoa > Chordata > Actinopteri > Siluriformes > Loricariidae > Parotocinclus > Parotocinclus haroldoi. The sequence continues at coordinate 17,219 of JAUZST010023224.1, forward strand.
CACCAGTTTGCACACAGGCACACACACACATATGTCATTTTGTCTATGTAAGGACGTTCCTTTTATGTTGACTACTGTAGCTATATAATGTAACAATATGTAACATAAAGTAACCATAATCTTTTGGCAACACAGCAAACCTGCCAATTTCTACGTTTTTATAGATCTAAGTATTGATAGAGAAGACGTACCGCATCTGCCTATGCATAGATTCTGGCAATGCTCACTTAAAGAAATATTATGTGGATGCCTTGATTTTAGTAGAACCCCATGTCAAATATAAACCACCACTCCTCAAACTGTGTTTGAGTCGGTTTGGAAGAAAGAAACAGGGAGAGCACAAGGGAGAGACATGGAACATGAAAACGACAGAAATAGCAACACAGAGCAGGAGAGTGAGGGAGAGTCAGATAGAGGGACAAAGACAGCCTTACTGAGGCAGACAGAGAATGGTGCAGGTTAAGAGACACAGTCAAATAGATACAAGGAGACAGATAGAGACAGAAGGAGAGAGAGAGAGAGAACGAGACAGATACAGAGACAAAGGGAGATGCAGACAGAAATGTAGACGGTGAGATATGCAGACAGAAGCAGAGAGGAAAAGACAGAGAAGAGACAGTATAGAATATGTCAGCTATGTATTTAGAGTTCTGCCCACAGTTCAATTCATTTCATAGCCATTAACCTTTAAATGACAGCAAACACTCTTCAAACTAGCCTTTCTCTAAACTTGTCCTATTTTCAGGAGCTGTGCCTGATCCTCTCTCATCTCTAGCAAATCAGTGTGGATTGAAAATGTATTTCCTTTTGTGGCACCACAAATTGTGGTATTTATATATCATTAATCAGATATTTGTGGCAGTGCTGTTAGTAGCTATACAATTACCGACTGTAGTCCGTGTATTATATGCAGAGTTGAATATCTCTCATGACTTTATTATAAAAAAAAATACTGAAAATGTAAGACATAACTATAATACTAAGAACCATAACAGTCAAGCATAGTGATGGACGTTGATTTGGAGATACAACTGGGCTCCATGACTCCTTGACACTGATGCAACCATGAAACAATACTTTACAATAAACTGGTGATTGGACCAAGCTAGTTAGTTTGTTGATTTATGTGTGTATTTATAGGTATCACTGGACCAGTATCATACAGAAGATGAGATATACCAGCTCTCACTACAGAGAGAACCCCGAAGCTCCAAGCCAGCTGTAAGTTACGGCAACTGTTTATCACTGCTAGAGTTGCAGTCACTTAGGGGAACTTACAGAACTTGTGTTCTAACTTTCAAGTTTTTTTGTGTGTGACTGGCCAATCAGAACTCAATCCCTGGCCCCAGTGTTGTGGCTAAGCGACCGTCGATGATTGACGAGTGGGCGGCATCTGTGAAGCCTAAAGCCGATCCTGCTATCATCACGAAACACATTGAGAAGATGGTTGAAGTAGGAGGAAACTTTTATACACTGTCCTTATACACATACGTTTGGACACCCACTCTAAATGGAAATGCAGCATTGTGCGATAGGCGTTTATGTTTTTCAGTTTATGTTCTGCTTATTCTTTGGTTTTTTGGTTATGGCACTTTGTAGTTCTAAGATTCCTGATTTTTGTCTATCTGTCCACCTTTACTTTGTTCTCTAATGTACAGGATCAGCACAGATCAGGTACTATTTGGTTGCTGAGTCGTTGAGCATGTTCACGAATGGATCCAGCACTGTTGCTGGAGTTTTAAACTCCAGTGCTGATTCAACACACAAAAAAGATCTGTGCTGGTCCTGTGGGAATCCTGACCACTAGAGAACAGAGTGAACTGGACTAACAAAGTACCTGTGTTCTTGAGAAGCAAATGGACTACAGTCTGTCATTGTAGAACTACTAAAACTTGAATAATGAATAAACAGAATGTTTAGTGCAAAATATAGAATGTGTTAGACTTTAATACAGAACTGTACACATCTCTATGGCTTTCATTGCTTTTTTTAGCAGCTCTGGTCCTAACTGTGTAACATGTACATTCTGATGCTCTGTACTAATCTAAGAGTTCGGATAGATCTAGTAATCCAGTTGCTAGATTGGAATGGTTTTATATTTATTTGATATTAATAAACTTTGTGAAAATGTAATATTGTGACTATATAACACAAATGTTTACATTTGGTTTATTTTCATCCTTGCAGTCTGTCTTCAAGAATTTTGACACAGATGGAGACGGTTATATTTCCCGAGATGAGTTTGAGAGCATCAGGAATAATTTTCCTTATCTCAGCAAGTTTGGAGAACTGGATACAAACCAGTAAGTATAACAACACTGATTTTAAGTATTGATATATTTTTTATAATATAACAGATCCTTTGTAATCATTAGACTAGTACTTCAGGTTTCTGGGTATTCTGCTTTATATAAAGATGAGATTATAGTCTTCATATTCAATACGTACTTACATATATATTGTGTTTAAAACTCAGTTCTGAATAATGCAATCCGTACTGACTTCTTTTCATTCAGTGCTGTTTTACATATGGTCCTGGTTCATTTATATCCAGTGTTTCAGTCCCATTTCAGTCATCATCCAGCATACGGTCATTAAAACATAAATGCTTTGCACACATTCATTTCCGGGTACTTTGTATTTACATTATAGTATAGCTATTTTTTAGTGCTGGCGGTCTGACACTGTACTGTCTGCTCTTTCCTCAGTACTGTTTAATTCTAGTCTGCATTGAGTTTTGACACAGTGCTGACCGCTTTGTCACCCTTAGACTCACTAACAGAAATGTTACACTCATTGTACTGTCTTGTTAATTAGCCTTGACTAATTTCCAAACTGTACTGAATACCATGTATTTTTTTTGCCATAATAAGCCTCGATTTACAGCCTTGACTTAATTTTCCATACAATTCTGATACTTTTACTGCTTTACTGGTTTCATTCCATCCTCATTCATTTATTCAGTCATGTTGTATTTGCAGTAACTTTTAAACGCTCTACTTTTAACATGTTTAAAGTCCTGTCTAATATCCGTCTAACACTTTTGTTTTCAGTACTCACGCTTAAATACTCAGTCATAGCTCATAGCTGTACAATTATTCCTGCTTCACATTTTCTTTCTTTCTTTTCTTTTGTTTTGACCAGCCCTGACTTTTCCCAGTCTGTAATTACTACTTTAAATCACCCAGAATATGAATTGTTTTGCGAACTTCAGTATATGGGACAGAAAGTTTTAGTTAGTAATTGTTAGTGTACTGCTTTATTTCCCTTGTTTTTTTTTTGTTAATTTTTCCTGCCTTTCTTTTACTCTTTAACCATTTCCTCTTAATCAGTATAACATCCTCTCTTTCTCTCTCAGAGATGGAAAGATCAGCAGGGAGGAGATGATAGATTACTTCATGAAGGCCAGTTCTCTCCTGAACTGTAAGATGGGTTTTATCCACACTTTCGCTGAGACCACTTACGTAAAGCCCACGTTCTGCGAACACTGCGCTGGCTTTGTGAGTATCTCTTACACTTAGCAGTAACTGATTGGAAGGACCAGTGGAAAGATGGATCGAATGAGGGGTTTAAAATGAACCACTGTAGTTAGTTATTAATCAGTGGCCAGTCAGCAAGTTCATTGGCCAAAACATTGCCATTCTGACCGTTAATGGGTAGAAAGCACATTCTGGGTGGCTGGGTATGAGTTTGTTCATTTGTTATATGGTTATCTGCTTGGCTGAATCTGCTCCTTGACTTTTCTGCTAGAAAAACATGACACGTGGGTAAAGTTTGGATAAATAATATGTTTAGATTAAAGCCTGGCTTTATGTTTGACTACCTGCCTGGTTGGATGGGTGAATGAATGGATATGTATTAGAAATAAATGACTCACTGAACTAAAGAATAGATGGATAGATGGATGAATGGATGGATAGCCGGCACGAGAATCAAGGCTCTGGAAAAACAATAGCTCGATTGACTTATGGCTGAATGCTTCTCGCCTTGGTATGAATAGATGAGTAAATTGGTAGTTGCAAGCTTGGATCGAAGACCGGCTTGATGAATAAAAGAAAGGCTAACTGGGCCACAAGTGGATGGATCGGTGGTTATGTGGACATCTGCAGGTACAAATCTGTGTAGAACAAATGGAAGAATGCATAATTATTCAAATGAATTAAAGGACTTTAATTCCAGATATATTGTTCTACATAATTGTTTAACAAGTTTTCAAAACAAAGAACAGGGCTTCTCTTTCACACCCGGGATACAGTACTTTAAAAAAATGTATTATGTGTTTTTGACAGCGCTCCAAATCTCAAACACAAACTCCCCCACACATTCTGCTGTTCTGCTGCTCATTCTACACTCTGTGTTTGTGTTAGAATGAAACAGGTCGAATTCTCCAGACAGACAAATTTCCCCTAGTCACATGTAAAGTGAGTGACTTTCTCTTAGCCATCTGCTTTTGTTAAAGGTGACATTTTATGCACTGTTTCAGTAAATGTACATCTGGGTAGCTGAAGTGCCTAACTGTGATATAAGACCACCCATTCATGGACTGGGATTTACCAAGTTATTCAGATTTATATATGCTTCTCCACCATGCTCCTGGCTTGAGCATTAAGCTGAGAGCTATAGCACGGGAGCTGCTCTGTTGTTGGCTGAACAGACCAGCAGAAACCGCTATATTGGCCCTCAGCATGAGGATAGAAGTCGAGTGGATAAAGTTTATAACTGGATACAGTTGGCAAAAACCGCCACAGTTGGCAAAATATATATTGTAAACACTGACTGAGTTTCAAGCTGCAGTAAAGCTATCTGCATGTCTAAAAATCGTAAGCGTCCATTATAGGATACGAAGGAGATACGTGTAAGGAAACAGATTTAGTGTGTAACACAGTTTACCATGTTACCTTGAATCATAAAATTGGTACAACACAAGTACAGCGACCAACTGCCCGATGAAAGGGTGCAGACGGCTGACATTTTATTATTTAAAATCTATATTATGACATATGTTTCTCTTACAGTTTAGTTCTAACAGCTGAGAAAGTATTTGTATATTCGATGTAAGTTATTGGTGACATTAACCCTTTTTAGAGTGTTAAATGAGTAAATGTCTTTAAGACAAAATGAAAGAATGAGTATCAGTTGTATCCAGAATGTTTTCTTGCTGCTGATTTAATGGAGATGTACAAGATGCTTTGACTTGCCATGAACCATTGGCTCTGTATAATTTAAATGAACAATCACCAAAAAAGTGGTAAAACTGAAAAAGGCTGTTGAGTCAGGCTGAGAATGATGCTCTGCTACTTGTTGTATTTAGACTGTGACATAAATATCAATAAGACCTCAGGGAACTGTATTAACTAATGGAAAAGGAGAACAATGTGTCATTTTTAAAGTTTGGTCTGTACATGTAGTGGATGTTAGGATGGGTAAAGATTCTTTGTTGTTGTCTCTTAATACAATGGTGTGTTGTATTTATATCCTGGGCATTCCATGTCTCCTTTCACACTTGGTACACAAGGGTCTTTATTTGTGAGAGTGGGCGTATGTTTGAGACAATTTTGTGTCTGTGGGTACATTTTAGAGACCCTCAGATCTTACGTTTGTGTGTGTGTGTGTGTGTGTGTGTGTGTGTGTGTGTGTGTGTGTGTGTGTGCGCGAATGTGATCTGGTCAGTCCTTTCATGTATTGTCTTCTTACAATGCCACCCCCCTCTCTTGATCCTGATATACTTTCCATTCGGGCTTCATCTGTGCTGCTTGTCTCGATCTGTCCACATCACCATCCATAACCATTTCTTTTCCAAAAATAAAGAACTGCTCTAATTTTCTTCAGTTATTTAAAATCAAACTGTTTACTTTATCATCCAGTTTACTCATTGTCAGTCTCTGAATTGCCAGGATTTCCTTAACTGCATGCGGCAAGTTGGATCCTAATTGGTACCAGTTGTTAAGATCGATAAGATGTGTGAACCAGTCTTTTCAACCTGCTATTTCACAGGGTTACTGAACCACCCTGAAGTGGGTGCTAATTACACCATTCTGTATGTCCAATCTCATAGGCTTCTGAGTTTTGTTAGTGCCCCTTTCATCTCATTTCTGTAAAAACCTGACTACAGAACTGATTGACAGGAATGTGATAGAAGTACTGCACAAACAAAGAGAACCTGCTTCCTCATGATGTATAGATAAAGGTTATAAAGAGCATAGAAGCCTATCGTTGAAGGGAATAATAGGGGATAAGAGTGGTGAGTATGTACGAAACCGTATTGAAAGTTTATTTTTTAATGTATGAATCTATGCTCCAACACTGTACTATTCCTAACTAAACTAAAGTGGTGGGGAATTTATTTCAGTCCATTTGATGCTCACTAACAGCTTTATACTGATTTTATTTGGAATAACTGAAAGTTTAATTTGTTTAAATCTACAATACCGTAATCTTTTTTTTGTTTTTTGTTTTTTTAGATATGGGGTTTTTATAAGCAAGGATACAAGTGTAAAGGTAAGAGACACAGATGAGATGTGTGAAGCTGAAGTGCGATGTGAGATTTCAGAAGGAACTGTTGCTTCCATAATTTATATAAATCCTCATCTTTTTTACTGTACGTTTTTACACACGTGTCTCTTGTACCCTCGTCTAGCCAAGTGTGAAAGTGTTAAGAGAATATCTGTCTAGAGACAGTGTTTTAATAGCTGGTACTGTCTAATGTGCGATACATTTCTTCGACCAATTGGAACACATAAATTGGAACGCATAAAAATGACATATGCAACAGTCTTATAACCTTTCCACACAATCCGCCCGTGTTTTCTTATGCAGCGTAAACAAACAAGGAGAAATATGTAATGTGTTTAATAAGTTATAATACATTACACAGAAAGCACTCTTCCCAGTGAAAGCATCACAAAAAATAAGTCAAAATGTATTTCTATTGCGCTTTTTACAATGGATCATTGTCTCAAAGCAGCTTCACAATCTTATATTACCTTAAAAGGCCAATCCCAAAATAAGCAAGCCTAGGGTTGACAGTGGAAAGGAAAAACTGGGACCCATCCGCCGTGGGTGGCCTAAATGTTAATTAGGTAAATACTTAAAAGTGTATTAAAGTAATAGTAAAATTAAGTAAATAACATAATTTAAATCAATAATAAAATGTTAATTAGTAATAAAATAAATAACAAAATAGCAGTAAGTCCTTGGAAGCACATTGTCTCCTAGTGACTAAATGATGATGGTTACTGCACTCTGGTGGAACTGGGTTCTGGGTACATATAAAGGTTATTATTATCACATCATTTTAAATGCAATTATAGTTATTTAAATGCTTTTCGATTTGAAAATGGGATATTTTAGAGCTGTCAAACCGAATTCAATAATATTCGAATGCCAGTATTTTTGGACAATAATGCTGACAGTTCATTTGAAGGACTGTGAAGGGCTTGGAGGTGGTGCTGTAGCCACATCTTACAAGAGTATTAGCCTATAGTAACAGCTATGGTAAGGGTGGTAAATGAATTCAGACTGCCTTACAAGTCTTTGCTCATCAATGTATGACTGCTGATTTCATCACATAAATATAAAGAAATGCAAACAAAGTGAGGTAACAGCTTGTGTGTGCTGCTTCTAAGAAAATAACCCAATGAAATGAACATTTCGATCTAGTTATTGTTATGAGATGTGCTAGGACCCAAGGATGTGGGAGTGATGGAATCCCACGACGTATAATAATAATGGGGAAATAATATAGAAAAACTAAAAGGGGAAAAAGAGCGGCGCGAAAGGCTCCTGAACCTAAAAAAAACAAAAGGATGAAATGGCGCTCCGCTTGTGTTGCGTCCCGACTGGGACTAACGCGCGGAAAGATAACGAGGGGGTGCCGAAGCACCAACGGGCAGGCATGGAGAGAGCTCATTGGAACGACTCTCAAGTGGCGAGGCACGAAGGTAGGCCAAACGCCAGAGGGCGAGCGAGGGCATGTAGCGCGGACGCGAATGAATCACGGAAGGAGCCGAAGCGTCAAAAGGCGAACATATGAGTTTGGGGCTCGCTTGTAGCGCAAATACGAATAAAATGCAAAAGGTTGCCGAAGCACCAGAAAACGAGTATGAACTCAGGTGCGCGAGGAGCAAAAGATAGTAACCCTTACCGTTATCATGACGCTTGGCAGCCCTCCATGTTGTGATGCAATAAACAAAATAAGCAATAATAAGCAAATATTGTTATTTCGTTATTAAACATGTTATGTTGTCCTACTTGCATGTTTATTGCAGTTTTAAACATTTGCACTAAAATTATTTCTTTTTGCTGAAAATGCATGAATTACAATTTGCAGAAAAGCATATTTAAATGTGTTTAAATTGCGGAGGTTGTGCTTAATACTTTTAACCAGGGCTGCACAATTTTGCCCAATAATAAACAAAACTGTTTTGGCTTTCTTTCGAAACTTTTCATCTCACGTTCTCTTCTTCATCTATTTCTGTTCTGTCTTTATTTTTCGTTCCTTTGCATAGCTGCATCAGACTCCTCCGTCTCCAGGCTCATGCTGGTGTCTGTCACATTAGGAGTGTGTGCTTGTGTGTGCCGGTGTGTGAGGGCAGATTAACTTTCCCCATCACTACTCCATCACTTCTGGACATTCTTGCCTTGTTTTTAGGCAGAATATCCACTTCATCTTTCCCACACTGGTCCTTTGATCCTCATCCTCAATCACTCCTTATCATCTTATTATCCTCAATATGACATTAAAAGAATGCTGTTAAAGGAATGCTGCAGCCTTTTTTGATCTAAGCTTTTACTGCTTATCTGTAGTGTATGTGTGATTACCTTAGTTCATTTAGTTTTTCTGTAGTAAATATATAAAATGCGTCAAACTCATGTATAATGGACCTCTAAGGGCATTTATTAAATAGTGTATGCTATAAACACAAAATTACAGATATAATACTCCAACAAAAACCGACTATTACGTTTAAGCAGAATATTACCCTCCTAGGGCAGTACGTTGGCTCAGTCGGTAGCACTGCTGCCTCACAGCAGGAATACCAGGGTGGAGCGGCCTGGGTCCGTTCTGTGTGAAGTCTGCATGTCCTCCCCGTGTCTGCGTGGGTTTACTCTGGGTACTCCGGTTTCCTTCCACAGTCCAATGACATGCATGTTAGGTTAATCCTGTGTAGCAGAAGCTAATGAATGAATGAATAAATTACCCCCCCTCAAGAAAAACTTAGATAAAAATATAAACATTTACATAAATTATATATTTTCTTCCTTTTCACTTGAGTTGCATCATTTGTTTTCCATTTCTCTTTAAGACAGCTAAATATCTGAAATCAAGTTTTATTTTATTGCTTATTAAATGTAATTTTCAAGTAGTAGTTGTTTTTTTTTTTCGTAAGTGTTTGAATTTTATTTAACGTTTCTGGGGCAGACCCCAGATTGGGAGCCATGGGTTTAAGTGTAGTATTTTGTCAGTGGGTCTTACAGCCCTTAGACTTTCATTATTATGTAGTTTTAAAGAAATGCTTTTTCTTACACGTCACAATTGTCAGTTGTAATCACATGTACACTCCCTACGTATTAACAGGAATTAAGTTTAAAAAAAGCCTATTCTCTTAAAAGTTTTTTCCTCCAAACCCTCTTCCCTCATTGCTCCCCTTTAAATAGTGTGTGGTGTGAACTGTCATAAGGCATGCCGGGCACGGTTGGCAGTAGAATGTCGCAAGAGGGCGAAGAGCATCAGTCACGAGACTCCTCCTGCCCTTCAGGCTCGATCGCACAGCTTCCCACCTCCTTCTAACGCTCACACCAGCATCCAGGATACGGGTGAGAGCTCAAGCATTCAAACAGTCCAGTCGGCTCTGGACTTCTCGTTAGAAGATTGTTAGGTCATGTCTTAACTTGGTAAATCCATGACTGTTGGTCCGTTGAACGACATTCTTGAAACCTAAATGTTAGCTGCTTTAATTAAAGTCAACGTTCTAATTAATGTTAACGTAAACTAACTGTTTAAGAGTAGTACTGGTTTAGAGGTTTATCTGGTCCCTGCCAGACCCCAATGCTGTTATGACCTTCAAACCTTCGACTGGTCTGTTCAGTCGTAGGTTGCAGCTTTCACAGATCCGTTGCTGTTTGTACAGAAATTGACATACCCCTTATCTCCAAATATATTAAATCAGGCTCCTCATATTTGACCCTTGTGATGCTTGCAGCAAGCAACCAGGGAAAACGTTCACATTGTTTGTCATTTATGGTATGTAGATTAACTACTGCACAAGCAAAATGTTGATTTTGTGGGAGTTGGGTAGATTCACATACTCAAAAAAGTGATTTGCAGTGGAAATGCACCTTGATTAGGTAATAACAGCAGGAGCAAAAAAGCTGTAGGAGCCATCAAAACGGGGATGAGTCAACACGCTTAATTGCTTTTTCATCCTTCTGTATGGCTGGAGTGTTTGTGTCTGTGAGAGAAAGAGAGAGGGAGAGAGAGAGAGCGAGAGAGTGTATGGGTTTGGGTAAATTGGCTCCAGAAGGTTCCATATCACCAGGCGACAGCTAGTTTCTTGTGGCACTTCGTGAAATCATCTTTCTATTTTCAGGCATCTCATATCAAACTAGCATTAGAGGGAAATTACAAAAACCTTCAGAGAGTCAGAGTGAATAACGGTTGATTATAAAGCTGCAGATTTGCAGTGAAAAGAGGAAATTAAAAACAATATTTCAGCGTAAAACTTTACATTTAGTTTAATTAAGTCTGCTTAATTTCTGGTTTCATATTCTATTCACAGTGATTGCAGAAGAGGATGCTGAAGCCGTAGTGGAAGGCATGTTTGATGTTCATCTATAATCCAGATTATCTACAGCAGGAGGTAAATGTCTGAGACCACTAGTGAAAACACTTTTATTTTGAGTATTTCTCTGAATTAGGAATGTTCACGTTAAGCCAGAACACAAGCTGAACACCCACATCTTGTTCTGTGAAATTCTACATAATGTTTTTCTTCCTTATTTTAAATATAGTGTTTTTAATCTATTGATTTAGTTAACATTGCCTACCACATATTTCATACAGCAAAACTGTGTGCATCGCATTGATTCACTCTGCCCCTTTTTACCCCATTCTTTTCTTGCATACACATAAACATTCCCTGCATCTGCACTTAGTTCTTTTAAGCATTTCACTGCACGTTATACTTTGCATGACTGTGTGCGTGATGAATTGAAAAAAAAAAAAACCCTCTCGACTCTGGATATTTTTGGAATTAGAAACTGACTTTTGTGACAGTGCAACATAATTCCTTTTGTGTTCATGACATGGACATTTATTTCAGAACAGTACAGGGAACTGACTGAGAAGTGAACAGAAGCTTTGAGAAATTAGCTCACTTAGCTGATGGCTGCGTTGCAAAAAGGCTCTGCTCGTTTCTCTGGTGTGCTGGGTTGCAAAGATGCAGTACTTACTCTGTTTCTTCCCTGATGGGTCTGAGCTTTCTACCAGAAATAGAAATTATTTCTCAAATAGAAATTAATCCATTCATTAATCCATTCAATCTCTCACCACAAATTATGCTTATGAGCTAAGATGCAATAGTTTATCTAAAATGATTGGTGTCTGTCTTTATCTGACTTTCTTCCGATTTATCTAGCCATCCATCCATTATCTTCTGCTTAATCCACACGGGGTCGCAGGCTAGCCGGTGTCCAATCTGGGCACAAGGGCAGGAACAGCCCTAGACAGAGCGCCAATCAATCGCAGGGCGCACACGCACACACACATGCACACACACACACACACGCACACACAGTCATCTATCTATCTATCTATCTATCTGCCTGTCAGTCTGTCTATCTTTCAATGTTTTTATTCATGCACATTATCTGTCAATAAATGAATGCAAATTGTGCTTATTTACAAACTATGTCTGTGGTTATGTGTTGTCTACAGAGTCCATATGCATCCTGACACAACACGAACATGCCAATACAGCCAAGGAACAACCACAGACCAGACTAGACAGTTCATTTGGTAGGTGCTGAGGTTGGGTTTTTCCTTACCATGAAGGTCCAGCCTGCATTTCACTTCAACCACAATCCTGGTCATACTGGGGAAAACACAGAAAAATATCTACCATTGCTGATCTGTTAGTTTAGACGTGGTCATGCAATTCCCCTACATGAAGGAGTGTTGTGTCATCCAGCAGCCCTGTATATAATGAGATGATGTCATGCTTCCATCGTGTGGCCGCGAACTGCAAGTGCGCAACAAGTCCACCACTCGATCCTGAGTTTTCCCCTTGAATGTGAGCTCAGTGGGTTTTTTTTTATACATAGTATCTAGTTGTTATTTGGGTCTTTATTGATTTGATATTTCAGGTTTGAAATACAATGGGATTTAAAGTGCAATATCACTTTATTTCATTGACAGGAACGTACACAAACCTACGAAATATTTACAATGAACTATTTTCAACATAAGCCAAACTAACAATTGGTTTGCACTTTACAGCTGAGTTAGAAGGTTTTGTTAGACATAAGCGATTGTTATTACACCAATAAGACTCACCGTACATCACACCAGGTCAAATTAGAAAATGTATTTTTGTTCATGTGAAGTTAACACAACCCCTGCATGAAATAAGCCGAAGTATAGCTGAAGTATTTACGTTCATGACGTTCTGAGATCTTACAGAAACACTAGCAGTCTGATAATCTGCTCATACTTTTGCACAATTAGAAATATTAAAGCCTATCCCACTCCCAGAAAAGTCTAGCAAATCAACAGACAACTGGTGAACTTCTTTTATATCAGAGGAACTTAATGGTGATGCATCAAACATCAACGACAAAGGAGATAATTATTTATTATTAATTATCAAGTATTACTCTAGCACTGTCATGGGGTAAAACCTTATAAAATGCCTCAATTCGGTTTAACCCATACTGTCTATGAAACATTCCAAGCTTTAGTTGAGGTAAATGTATTGTTCGTGACATTTTTAGCAGCAGTAATTCAATTAAAAAAACATTCCAGAATAAATCAGACTTTTCTTAAGGGCAGGAGAAATATATTAACACATTCGATTTGTCATAGTGCTATTAAAATGTCGAAATGATTATGTAATCGGATAAAGCAAACTGAACGATAGTTGAGAAGGTTAGAGGGGTTTAAACACACCAGGCATATAAACTGCACCACAATTGATTGACTAAACAAACAAATCGTTAGCTATGGCGACGTAAATGCTAAAATACAGCTCTTATGGCCTTATATAGATAACCTAGGTTCCTTAAGTGCTGTTACATTACGGTGTAATCATGAAGAATTCGTGTTGAAGTTGAAGCACATAGATAGTTATTATATTGTTGTAAAGGTGCCATAAAAACTCTTATAGATTATAAAATGTAGCTTATATTGTCTAATTTACAAGAGCTTTCAGTGGTGTTACAGTGCCATACGTATTAAACAATCATATAAATGCTACAGTGTAAGGTCAGTATTTAAAGACATGTGGATGACACGGACATAATAAAAATATAATAATACATATGAAAATATGCTTTCCTTGAGGTTCAGAGAAAAACATGCAAAATAATTATATAGCAAGTTACTCCAATTTGTAGACTTATTCCGTTTCAGTCATATTTTATTTTATTTTACTGCGACAAAGATTTTCGGTAGGATTTCTATTAGTCACTAACTTACTTACCAATCAAAGTTCACTTTTCTATTCACAAGCCTCTCAAACTACCCAGGTTTTTGGCTACAGATTTTTCTGAAAGAAAAAAAAAACAAATTGCGTAGGACCACAACCCCAACTAGGATGGCAGTGCCAAGAAAAAATTCCTGACTCTAAAAGGTACTCGACGTCCTTGGGCCAAGGTGTAAGAATTAAACTAATTTACCTAAGTAACACATTTGTAATAATAGATTATATATTCCAAGCTTAAGAGAGAAATAAAAAAGGAACAACTAAGAAATAATATGTAAAATGATACAATGCTATAAATAATATACAGTATTAATAAAACTATATATTATAAGACAGTAGTTTATACTTTGGATATAACATCAAATATTATAAAATATTACATAATAATTATATTGCTTGGCCAAGGTGTTTATGTGGTTGGATAATGCTTGAGGTTCAGCTTAAAGGAAATTAAAACCTTTGGCACTAGGTAATCAAATGTGCATAAAAGCCTTGGTGTGCCACTTTTTCAGACAAGGCTTGTATGTTGCCAGCCTGCCATACCAGGTATTAGAATATTTAAATTGTAATAATTGACCAGAATTGTATTATTTTCATTTAGATCTTTGTCCAAGGAGTATTGCGGGAAAGGGAAAGGATTTCAATGGGGTATGATGTGATGATGATTACTTTGGCACTGTGTGCATTGGAATTACAAGTGAATATA
>JAUZST010023235.1:0-31621 GCA_034779995.1 Parotocinclus haroldoi
AAATACATACAGGTTGTAATGTAGTAAAATAGGGAAAAATCCAAGGGGGTGAATACTTTCGCAAGGCACTGTATATAATGACATGCATTAGAAATGGGATGTCACTTAAGCTCATATGTGAGTCAAGGCAGGTGAGCAAATACTTTTGGCAATATAGTGTGCGTGTGTGTGCGTGTGTTTTTTTATATATATATATGTATGTATGTGTGTGTGTGTGTGTGTGTGTGTGTGTGTGTATATATATATATATATATATATATATATATATATATAAACATCAGTCATCAGTATTATAATAGTATAATCTATAATATAGTATAGTATAATATAGTAGTATAATCAGTAGTATACGATGTTTATTGAATAGTGAGTATAGTATGGGGGTGGCACAGGGTTGAGGGGAATCATTGATGAGGTAGATGTGACCGTCTAGCCTCTGTCTGAAGTTGCTTTATTTCAGTAACCTTCTCTTGCCTACATATTTGCATGACCTTGCTCTCCTCTGTTAGTTAATCTTTTATGAGTTCAGCAAAGTGGGTCTTCAGCAGCGGAGATTGAAATGTAAATATAGCAAGAGCATCCAAGGCCATGGCCCTGCCTTTGGTGTGAAACCCCTTTACACTAATAGACACACATGTCCTGCTCTATGTGAATACTGGTTGTAAAGATTTGTTATTTGAATCGCTGTGCATGTCCGAGTGTGTATAAATTGCAGCACTCATTTAAGACAAAATGGGCAAAATGTAGGTAGTCAGTGAGTTTCCCTTGGCACTCTGACCTTTTTCAGCCTACCAGGTATTTTATACTTCCAGATAAAAAGAGCTTTTATATTGGCCCCTGTGAAGTAGGCTTGATACTTTACCCATCTGTCTGGCCTCTGTATGCGTTCATCCCAGGCAAGGTGATGCAGCTTATGTAGTTTTCAGTTGTAGTATCTAGGATTTTTCCTAGGAAAAAGTAACCAAGAAGTGTGTATATTTTATGTTCATGTGTAATTCTTTTAGTGGACTTATACTTTATGTTTCAAATGTCATAAATTGTTTTCTGTAAACTCTCCGACCTTTTGCAAGAAACAGGATGCACGTCATTAAAATGTGTGTGAAGGAAAGTCAGCAGACATAACACAAGAGTTGAAAGACTTTTATTAGAATAAGACTTTTACTGTCTATAATGCAATGGGGACTTGAGACTACTAGAAAAATGCTTCTATTTTGTATTCTTGCAACAACAAAATGTATAATCAGCAGTTTGAGTGATTCTGGCTGTCATGGGCTTTCCTTCACAGTCATCTGACCTAAACCGCATCAATCGCTTATGGGGCAATTGAAGACAGAGAAAGCCAAGCATTCAATCACACGATGCTTTTTAAAATGTTGCATAATCATAATGAGATAACAATGATTGGATTTTACACAATTTGTATTGTTTTTGAGTTGTTTTACTGCAATATAGTGTAATAAATGCTGTTTTTTGTGGAACTTTTACATAAAAAAAATACAAAATGTATATAAATATATTACAAGTATTAATTCTAACAATAAAAGAATGTTATAAATCAGAAAATATTAGGATTGACAGTAAATAGCTGTTGTATCTACTCAGTGTGTAGGATATGAGGTGCTGTAAGCTCAGTACGGACGGAGCATGTGTGATACGAGAGTGGTGTATAGTGTGTTAAGTTAGATTAAGTTAAGTTGGATTACTTCAGCGTGTTGTTTGAATATAAGCCCTACGATGCCACCCAAACATTCTGCAAGTTCTACGGCTAGAATGGTGTATAAATACTTAAATAAATATAGCGGATTTCCGTTTATCGCGGGTGGTCCTGGAACATATTTAACAAATACGTATTGGTTTAATTCATTTCCAACTGAAGTTCCACTAAAATATATATTCTCTCCAAATGATATCAAATTATTCACAGCTATAATTTTTATTTGCTACTGAAATGTATCAAAACCGATCCATATATGATTAATCCGCTTGCTTGGATTCTACGTTCAAGTTGCCATGGCAAATCAAACACTTATCTTTGTACTAGTAATGCCTTGCTTGTGTTAGATAAACAGGAAGGCAGCATCAGCAGATAACCCCCTATTCAAATGCTGGGAAATGTGTTGTACTGTGTCTTTAACATGAGCCTGCATGGCTGATTAAAAAAAACTGCATCGGTGGTGATTCACATTTGCTTGGTGGCTTTTCATTTGTGAGTGACACATTTAAAATGGCTCCTCATGGTCTCATGATGCCTGGAAATCTTTTTCCATATAAATATATAGAATTGATATAAGCAGTGCTATGAAGCAACTATAGACATAAAGGATGGCACATCTGGTTCCACTGTGCCCGTGGCTACAGCCTTGGATCTCCTCCCTGCATGTCACTACTGTGTGTGTTAGTCACAGAAAAAGGGGTATGCAACTTTGGACCTGTTAGTCCAAGAAAAAAGGGTCTCAGTAAAGAAGGCATGGCCTCTGTCCTTGTGAGTCCCAAAAGCCCATTTAGAAGTCAGTACCAGTAAAGTACAAGGTGTCTAAGTGCTTTTTGATTGCAGAGGAAGTGTGGCAATGGTATCACTCAGTTTTATACACGTTTAACCTCTAGAGCGTGTTACTCTCATGAGGAGGTGTGGCCTTTGTACCTGTTCATCCCAGTGTAAGTGTTGTGACCTCTGAAAGCTTCAGTCCCAGAAACAGGGGTGCAGCTTTTACGACTGTCACGCCCAGAATACCTGGTATGGTCTGTGTAACAGAGCAGGTCATCCTTGAAATCCTAGAAAATATGTGTTCCCTCTAGGCCTGTTGTTTCCACTGAAGGAGGACTGGCTTGTGTACGTGTTACCTAACCTTGTTACGTTACTTTAATTCATAAATAAATGGGTAAGGTGGAAGGTGATGTGCTACTCTGCAGTGGAGCTGTGGTTTATATCAGTTCAACTAATACTTTATATTGTAAACTTAGCCAATCAGTCATGGAAACCCAATTCATGAAGCTCAAGAATTTTACTCCCACTGTAATAGAAAGTAAAGTTGTATAACTTCTGTCATCCTGTTGCATCCTAACAGTTCAAAGATGATAATCAAGGACACAGGCTGTTCACACATTAGCCTTTAATCTAACAGTCTTTTATGACAATCTTTTTCTAATGTCAAAGCACATTACGTGGGCCGGTGTAAATAAACTCGGCCATCTGTGGGTGATGAGGTAAGAGCTGCAGCATTGGCCGAAAGATCGAGGTTGCTGACAGTAAATGAGGCTCTCTGCTGTTCTGACACGTGGCAAATCGAAAGCGAGTGCTGAGGTGATGAGCTCTGCCAGAACATGGCCACTTAGATTTCCTCTCCTCATACTCTCTTCTGTTGCTTTCTCTCCTTTGATGTCTACCCTGACAATCTCGATGTTTCTTATTACCTCGAGGATATTTTCCCCCTGGGGACCTTGAAGTGTGACTGCACCCCTTCCAGCGCACAAAACATAACTGTCGAGTGTATTCATTATGTGCCTTGTGGAGAGCGATGAGGAAAGGGAAGAAATGAAGGGAGAAAGAAGTGTGAAGAAAGGTGTATGAAGAACGAGGGAAGAAAAGTGGGAAGGTAGAGGGAGGAAAAAGAATTTATTATCAATGTGCCTGTGCTGCTATGTGAGCGAGAAAAGCAGCTATGGGGGATGTTACAAACCCTCAGACAGGTCATTGATGATTCTCTCTCTTTCACCCTCCATCCCTCCCTTCCTCTCTCTAGGTGGTGTTCAAAAACAGGAGGCTGATAGAAGTGTGAAGAGGCTCACAGCGGTGCATATCAAGCGTGCTTGCTCTGGGATGTCGTTTTAAAAGAAAATTGGTGCATTGTCAGGACCAGCTGATATTTTCCAGCATAACAAGCTGTTTGCCATTTAACTGGGAACACTCTCTATTTTAAGCACAAGAGCACTGAATTTAGTCCAGCAAGACCTATTGCATATTCATACAGTGTACTGTCAGTGATTCATTCATAACAGACTCCAAGCATCAAGATATTTAACATAAAATGGCGATAAAGGGGAATAGTTGTGTGTACAGTGGGGCGATGTTTGCTCCGTTGAACCACTTAACCATTATCATAAAGAATGTTGGCATCCATCAACATGCAAAGAGTGCAAACAACACTGGAGGCATTATCTCACGATTTCCAGTAAGGCATGGTTGAAATTGAATCTGAACACATCAGTATCTGTACCCTGGTCTAGGGCCATTTTAAAACTCAGCTAAGTAAGAGCATTTGCCATATATAATTGCACTTTAGCGACATAGCAATTTAATCATCCATATGCAGTCTTATACGCCTTGATATCCAATGACCTTGACTATGATTATATCATGGAATATCAAGCTTCTCTTTTAAATGCTAAATATGCACGCTATTTTAGTATTTTCCATGACCAATCCACCAGGCTTTATGCCCTACTAAACCTTTATCATATTGCCTAATTAATGTAGTATTTTGGTATTGTTTTCAAATACAACCATTTAATTAACATACGAAACTGTGTCTATCGAGTCAAAAAAAAATAAAAATCTATAGCCAGTGAATAAAAAAATAAAGCAGCCAGATAGAAATGTCGGATTGCTGCAGAACTGGGCATGCAGTCACGTCTCAGGCTTATATGTAAATGATTACAATTGTGGTCTGATTAGACACTGGGTCTTGCAACACAAGGGCTTAAAAGTTCTTACCTAATACTTTTGGCTAGTGTACCTCTTGGTGAGAGACTGCTAGACATGCCTCTATGACACATTCAAAGACATTTTGTCTTGTTGACAGACTTGTGAGGGACGTTATAGTTGGAGAAAAAAAAGCAGGATGATTGATGCGCCCCAACAGGGTTCTAGAGCCTACTTTCAGTTCTCCAGTTTTCTCCAATAAATGTATGCTTGCTCTAATATTATGTATTATATAATAGATTTTATAATAACCAATTACATATATCATCATAACATTAACACACAAAATGTCATCAGTTTTAACTTCTTGTAAATTTGTCTCTTTAGTTTGTGTAGGCATGAACAATTAATCAATAAGCATACTAAGGAGCAATGATGAAACCTCAGATCTTGATTATAAAGATCACAATTTTGACTAAAGGTGCTTAATTCATATAAATAATATTGATGGTGGCGGTTACACCAGAACAATTGCAATTTGTGCAGTAATTTGCAATATGTTACGTGCAAATAGTTCCGTGCTTTTTTTATTGTAAATATGTGAGTGAGAAAGAGTGTTACGTAAGCGTTATTATCAATCCCGTCTTAATGAGAAATATAGTAACAGCGAGCGCCACCGTGCCATCTTTTAAAGGCAAGGATTCAAATTCTGGGTCACCATGATGGATTTTCCTCATTATTGATCATGGAGAAGTCATTACTAAGGTCAGTTTCTAAGTCGCTACACACTCTAGCAAAGATTTTTCATGATAAAGCTCTTTGGTCCAAACCATCCGCCTGCCTTTCTGCCATAAGAACAGCAGGAGTGCAGCAAGTCAGTTCAGAGGCTAATTTCCAATTCCCAGAAAATTGCAATCTCAATTTTTCACAGCCGAATGAGTTTGAGAGGTCCAAAATGCACTCATGCTCACTCATGAGTTCCATTAGTTTTTTTTGTTTGCGTGTGCGTGCATGCATTTGCGCATGCGTGTGTGCCCGACTGTGTGTGATGCTTAACGGGTGAGCTGGCAAGATGCTGTTGTATCTGGGTATCTAAGAAATTATATTCAAATCATCTATGTTTATATCTCCGGCATGAAAGCAGTTATTTAAGTTTTGTAAGTGAAATATTTTCGTTTAATAAATTAGCCAAGACGAACTGTGTCCCTAACTAGCCTACAACACGCTTACAGTAGCTATAAAACTAATTACGATATGGTATTTTACTGATAAGGCATTAAAATATGGATATCTTACTTTCCAGGAAATATACTACTTAAGTAAAAGTGTGGAAGCTTCTAAATTGATCTTATTTCTTCTGCACTTACTAGTAATGGCTTCAAAATATTTTATATAACGTTTGCACATTTTTACAAAAGTCACTCTGGCTAAAAGGATCTGTCAAAAGTATAATTGTAAATGTAATGGGAATCATACAGGCACAGAATCACCACTGACAACCAGTTGCAGTTGAATATGTTGTACTGAACACCCCGGTGACTCCCAATATGATAGGATTTCATAGGTCCCACCTACATTTCCAGCATTTAGCAGACACCAATATGTGACAGAGATGCTTTGCATTCTTCAGAGTAGATAAAACCTCATGATAGTACACTGCTCAAAATATAAAGGGAACACTTTGTAACACAACACAGCGTAACACAAGTCACTCGTACTTCTGTGAAATCAACCTGTCCAGTTAGGAAGTAACACTGATTATGAATCAATTTCACCTACTGTCATGCAAATGGAACTTACCACAGGTAGGACTGAGAGGCAATTAGCAAGACAACTCCTATAAAGGAGTGGTTCTGCAGGTGGTTCTCTGTTCTCATCCTTTCTGGCTGATGTTTTGGTCACTTTTGCATTTTGTCAGTGCTCTCATCCCTAGAGGTACCATGAGGCAGTGTCTACTACCAACAGAAGTTGCTCAGGTAGTGCAGCTCATTCAGGATGGCACATCAATGCGAGCTGTGGCAAGAAGGTTTGCTTTGTCTGTCAGCACAGTGTAGAGGGCATGGGGGAGATTCCAGGAGACAGGCCAGTACACCAGGAGACATGGAGGGGGCCATGGGAGGGCAACAATTCAGAATCAGGACCCATACCTGCTCCTTTGTGCAAGAAGGAACAGAAGGAGCAGTGACAGAATCCTGCAAAATGACCTCCAGCAGGCCACTAATATCCATGTTTCTGCTCAAACTGTCAGAAACTCCATGAGGGTGGTATGAGGGCTTGACATCCACAAGTGGGATTTGTGCTTACAGCCCAGCATCGTGCAGGATGCTTGGCACTTGCCAGAGAACAGCAAGATTGGCAGATTTGCCATTGGCGTCCTGTGCATTTCACGGATGAAAGCAGGGTCACAATGAGCACGTGACAGACATGACAGAATCTGCATGCATTTGCATCTCCAGCATGACCGGTTTGGCAGTGGGTCAGTAATGGCGTGAGGAGGTATTTTGGTGGAGGACCGCACAGCCCTCCATGTGCTAGCCAGAGGCACCCTGACTGCTATTAGGTACCAGGATGAGATCCTCAGACCTATTGTGAGACCATATGCTGGTGCAGTGGGCCTTGGGTTCCTTCTGATGCGTGACACTCATGTGGCTGAAGTGTGTCAGCAGTTCCTTTATCATGAAGGCACTGAAGCTATGTACTGGCCTGCCCGTTCCCCAGACCTGAATCCAATAGAGAACATCTGGGACATCTTGTCTCTTTACATCCAGCAACGTCACGTTGGTGACGGACAGACTGTCCCGGAGTTGACTGATGCTTTAATCCAGTTATGGGAGGAGATCCCTCAGGAGAACATACACCGCCTCATCAGAAGAATGCCCAGGTGCTGTAGGGTGGTCATACAGGCACGTGGAGGTCACACACACTACAAAGCCTCAATTTAACTTGTCTTGAGGAATTTCTACTGAAGTTGTAATTTATTTTTCCACTTTGATTTTGAGTATGATTCCAAATCCAGACCTCCATGGGATAATAATTTTGATTGACATACATTATTTTTAGGTTATTTTGGTCTAAACGCATTCCACTATGTAATGAATAAAGATTTTCAACTCGAATATTTCATTCATTGAAATCTAGGATGCGTTATTTTAGTGTTCCCTTTATTTCTTTGAGCAGTGTATAAATAAGCAATAGCCCAAGAACGTAATCCAACCAGAACGTGCTAGGTTGGGTAAAGTAAAAAAATAATAAAATAACACACCAGCAAAAGGTGTTCGGCATCAGTGCCTAACCTTACAGTAATGTTCCTAAATCTAGTGGAAAAGGGAAGAACTTGCTTTGGATATAATTTTCGAATGCGCTATTATGTTTGTGTATCTAGTTTTTCTGCTACATTACACAACATACAAGCACTACACAAAAGAAACATACCAATGTTGTATGATGAAGACCCTCACACGGCTGTTTTTAGAGGTTGTGTCAGTAGACCCTTGTGTTTGTGAACACCTTCACCCATTCAAGTTACAGATGTTACCTGCATGCTATTTTCCTTATGGAGATGGTTTTGTTTTTATGAGGTTCTTCAACTGGGTCTAGGTTGACCCCTTTAGGGCAAAGAGCAGAATTTATGGATGAAAAATTAAGTGAAAGAAAATACAAATAAAGTTCCAGGGGATCTCTGGTAAAGCTGTGCTCAGACAAGAATCTTGCAATTTTGGACAGAGTTATTATAATTACAGTTTAAAATAGTCAATTGTATTTGTAGGCTGCAATGGCCATCTGGACATGGCATGCTGGTTATGACTAGTGTGCCACCTGAAGGTTAATTCAGCTTTGGCATCTTTCAGAAATGTATTTCAGGCCCCAAATCTACTAACTACTAACTAACTCTGCACCCATGAATAGTAAAAAATACCAACTACAACACAATTACACAATCTTTTAAATTCGTATAACAAAAAAGTTGCTTCATTTTTAAAATGTAAGTTAATAAGAATAATTTTAACCATTGCTCAGCCCTGTGATAGACTGGAGTCCCACCCAGGGCACACCTCCTTCTGGGCACTGTGCTCTCCACGGATAGGCACACAAGCTTCGGTCACCCTCACCAGGAAAACTTGGGGATGAACCAGGCCACTCATTCAGAGGTCAACACAAAAAGTTTTGTTTGCAAATTTTATTCACACTGTAATTTGTAACCATTTACTACAACAAAATTCCACTACCATTATTTAGTTTGTTAAATTCCAGTATTTTTAGTGTTGCTTTTTGGTTTGACGATGTAAACATTTCTATGAACGAAATTAACAATATTGACTGTTCACTGGGTTCTCTGACAAATGTTTATATTTTTTCCTTTCTTTTTTCTTCCTTCCTTTCTTTCTTTCGTTGCCATAATTGCTGTGAACGGTGCCGCCACTTGTGCTAGCCTCTGTGCTTGTGAGGTCTGTATCACTAAATCAGAATTGACACAGCAGTCCAAAACACAACATAACAATCTGCAGAACGTGTTGTTACTGTAGTCAATGCAAGTGCTCGAAATTGAGCAAGGAACAACTGTGACAGCATGTGTATATGGGGGTGAGTGTGAGAGTGAGTGGGAGTGTGTGACTGCGACAAAGAGGCTGAGATAGGATGAGTGACGAGACTGTGATCCAAGCTGACATTTCACTGAGATAGTATTTTGCTTGCATCGTGAACCCGGTCCTCTGAGGCATCTGCCACTGTAAACGTGTTGTTATACTATTTAGTATTCATTCGTTCATTCATTTCCCTGTCCGCTTATTCCTGTAGTTTTCAGTTCATGATGTAGCTTCTGATCTGAGGAAAACGGCGCTCAATACTGTGTCGACAATTAGCGTCTGAAAATCTTGTTTGTTATTTTCCCTAGGAGTGAGGTGGCTGTGTTGTTCCTCAAGTTACATTGATACAATCATGATTTCAATGTTTTCATTGTTTAAATATGCCAGAATATTTATTTCTTGTTCTAGACCTATCTCTTTCAAGTGGGATTAACATTCTGAACCAGAAGCGTCCAAGTCTTTGATCTGCCAAACCTTCCACTACTGGGTGTCTGAACAAGGCCCAAAGCCCTCATGTGATTCTGAAAATAAGAAAAGGTTCTGGAGGGAAACCTGCAGCGAGCGCCAGAGAGAGGCTTTTCAAATGGCTAGCTTCAGCTAAAACTGTTTCCTAAAGAAAACACAGGGGTTCCCTTTAATCCTTAAAGGATTAAGCATTAACCAGGAACACTTCTAGTTTAGTCTATAGAACGTTTTGTAAAGCAGGTGTAAGCCTCATGCAGGGAGCTGAATGTACAGCAAATGTAGGTGATTTACATATTGTTAATTTTCTAAACTTATTATTGAGAAATTATTTAAAGAATACAGAAAGATAAACTTATATGTATGGATGTGTGTGTGTGTGTTTATGTGACAATTTCAGGTGCTGGAATGTTGTAGAAGATTCCAATGGAATGCCTTTTCCCTTTCATAAAATATGTTATAATCCTAATCAAATGTACATTATAAGGCTATTGAATAAACTGTTAACTGTAAGACAGTGTTTCTGCCATTTTCTCTAAATCAACAACTGTATTGTTTTAAGCAGAGCAATAAATGGGCGTTCTTGGTCTCGAACTTATTTGGACTCGGTCCTATCTCGATCTCTTGGTAAGGGAAAAAGTTACTGCTTTTCTTATTCAGTATTTACTCAATGAAGATTATTTATAGTCTTGAGTAGTGGTACTCCGATCCATCGGCCACTGATCCTCGGAGGCCCTGTGTGCAGTGTTTTGTTCCCACCCCCTTTCCTTTACACTGCATAAATGCGTGGCGGCAAATCATAAACAAACATAATTTCACACTGTCTGTGAGAGTGATATAAAGTTTGCAGCCTGCAACCACATGCAACAAAAAATACCTCGCTGGGGAAGCACAATGCTTTAACACAGCTAACTTAATAGGTCATTTAAATAACCAACACTCGGAGTAAGGTGAGTTTTCGAGGCTAACTGCAGAGAATAAAAAAAGGCACCTGGAACAGCAGCAGTTAGACTGTTTAGCCTGTGGAGAGCCATAATGTTTTTCATATGTTAAAGATTTTGTTACTGATAGCAGGTAAATTCTTCTTTTTTATTTTCCGTTTGACTTAATAGCTGTGCCTGCAAGTATTTTGTGTTTTCTCTCTTGGAAAAAGTCAGTAAGTCAGTAAAAAGTCAGCATTTTTGTCCAAGATAATTTTGTTGTTTCTTTTTTCCAGATCACGTAGCCAGTAGCACACAATTTACAGCTAGTCTATGTGATCAGTATCAGAAGTGGCAGCGTAAAACATGAACGGAGCATCCCTAATTTTGAGGTATCTGGCATTAAATCCACTTGCTTTACTATCTACAGCTAAATTATCTATTCAGATAGATTACTACTACTTATAATAGTTTTCGTTTGAGGGCAGAATGAGATGTTAATAGCAAAAATGGATGTTGTTGCTATAATTAATTGACTTTATGTGCTAAATGTTTGCCCAGCTGCATCTTCCTTAGTTTGTTCATGGCTCAATTTCACTCAAGGTGCAGCTTTGTCTGTTCACGCACAAGTTTCTTCTGCCCAGCCTGAGGCTTTAGATGGTTCATGTGCAGTGGATTAGCTACAAGGATTTAGTGGGAATCACAGAGTGGAGAGGAGACAAGAGATTGAGAGAAGATAAGGACAGCAGAGATGAAGAGATGAGAGGTAAACATGATAAGGAATGAGAGGATGAGGAAGGTTGACGGTGTCGGAGACGAAGAGCATCTCTTGCACAGAGGAAGACTAGCTCACACTTGTCAGACACATTTTTCTAGTTGGCTGGCTGAGGATCGATAGCAACAACCTAGCCTGATATCTGTGTTGATCACTCGGAGACAGCGCAGAACAAGGCTTTATAGGAAGTGAGAGATGAGAACACACTGATATTCTGCCTTTAAGATGAGCTCGTGAAAACGTCCGCTGCTCCTCATTGAACAGGCATTCATACACACAAACTATAAGTCCACCTCCAGGAGAACATTAATGAGAGGATATAGCGAAGACTTACACATTAAAACGAATTCAGTCAATATACTGTACGTCTATTAAATGAAAGTTTTACAAAAGTGTCATAAAAATTTCACTATAACTTTCTCAATACGCTGACAGATCTCCCGATCAGCAAAGACGTGTTACAAAATGCCAGATCTGGACTGGATAATGAAACTTAGCCAGAAGATTATCATGTGAAGAATTTTCCCAACAAACTATATTACTGTGATGACAAATAAAAATGCCTTAAGAGGGGTACTGCTTAGCTATGTGTTGAGAGATGTGTTCGTTTTCCTGTGAAAATACAGGCGTCAGGGTAATGAGCTGTGCCAGGTGGACGTTTAGATGTGACGTATTTATATTAGGACCGTCTGATCTGACCAAGTGAAGTGTTTGCTTTGTTCAGTGTATTTTGCGTTATTACTCCACTTTCATCCTACAGTCTTAAAGTGCAATGTGAAGTCCCTCGGCACAGACCTCATGCTAAGTTCATATTTAGTGGTTTTCTGTGTCTGTTTTCTAACCCTAGCCTAGACCCCATGTGAACAAGCTGATGCTAGAATGGTTGGACAAAATGTCCCTGACATGAGGAAAAGAACCTTAAGGGGAACACATGAACACTGACTGAAACCATAAAATAATGTCATGTTTTTAAGAGTCCTTGTCTAGCCGAATAGAAAGGAAATCGAGCTATGTAAGATGTTCAGTGTAGCATGCTATAAATAAGAGGTTTGAAATAAGAGTAATATAAAAAAAAAACCCGCAATACTGCACCGATTACCCAATACACACACGATGGATGCATTAATGCTTGTTTTATTTGGTCAGGACTTAAATATACATTGTTTACATTATTTTAGTCCTGGTTCCCATAGCATTCACAATAGCATTCGTTCCATTATGTCAATGGAAAGGATGCACAATGATAAAAAGACAGATGTTTGTGTGTGTTTAGGGACAAAAGGATCCACTGTACCACAGAGTACAGTAGAAAAGATAATGGCTCTATGATTATTTGACATAGTTCTTTATATTTATATTACGACATTGGTGCTGATTTGGGGAAATATGCGTTTCAAGTTTATCAGCTGCACCTTTTCTGTTTATGATAAATTACCAGGCTGATTTGCGGATGATTCACTCATGATGGTCCGCGTTATTCTGTCCTTTTGAATAAAAGAGTAAAGTAAATAGCAATAGCTGGTCTTGAGCATATATTCATTTACGCATCGTTGTTGCATTTATACAATGACTGAAGTGCAGCCGAGTTTGACCCCTCGTTTTCAGGGTGTGTTCAGGATGGTATGTAATGAAGGTACAGGTACTTTGTTACTGTTCTTGACTTTGTTAGGTATCTGTAAGTTACTTTCTGTTATTATTTTCGTAGGTTAATGGCTAAAGCTTTTTCTTACTAAATTTGAAACAATGTACTCTGTGCTCATTGCCTTTTAAAACAGGTTTTTTAACTTGAGCTTTTAGGGGAGCCCGGTGGTGCTTTAGTCACCTACTGAAGCACAAATCAGAATTTTGAAGCATTACATCTGGCATGAAGGGTGCATGGCAAAAAGGACTCAATCATGATGGCTTTTAACAGTTGTGCATTGGTGTTTTAATGAATGAATATAATGTTTAAAAGAAGAGCTGCTCTAAAAGAAGTCAGCTTTTTTCATTTTTAATCAGAGTAGTATTATTTTTACTTAAGCAAACTTGGGGCTGTCTGCCACATCTGGTGTGTTCACATGTGGCAGGTTTGGTTAGAGCAGTTCGTTTAGACTGGAGTAAAAACTGGTACTTGATTAAGTGGGTTTTGGCCATTTCCATGTGAACTTGATTGATGTATGAACACGGCATGGCCCAAACACAAGTAAATGAACCATTTTCTGCTTTGGTCCAGCCAATGAGAACCAAACTACACGTATAAATGCACCCTCGGAGGTCTCGGTTCACAATTGTTAAAATCAATAGCACTAACGGGTTCATTTTAAACATACCAAGCGTGCCAAGTGTGTACACACCCTAAGAGACAGAACTGGATAGAATATTGTAAGAAATAAAGCTCACCATTACCAGGACACACTGTCATTTCCCCAGAAGAGCAGTCACTGCACAAAACATGTCTCCACTAAGATTCGACAAAATAATTCTGAATGTATTAATCTGCATCCCATCCAATGCTCCATTATTTTATTGTCACAACACTCATTTCAAAGCTCACCGCTGCGACATGTGCAGACTGGATACTGAAGCACACCTATTGGTTCCTGCTCTGACTTGACTTGGACTATGGGGGTTTCTGTAAATTTCTCTAAAGGAAAGTTTGTTCACACACTGAGCTTGAAAGAAAGTCAGTTTCCATCATAAGGATGGAAATCTGCTAGATTTTTGGAATTTCTGTTAGAGTAATGTTTTTGGTGTGTGGGGACATATATATAGCGATAAGTAATATGTTTTTAAAAATGAAAACCATAAGAGACAAAGATTCCCTTTAGGTAACTCTGTGTGTTTCTACTGTATATCCTTATAAGGAGCAGATGTCCCAGGCAACACTGTGGCACAATGTTTATGACCATGATCACCCCACAGCTATAGCATCTTCATTTTGACCCCAGCCTGTGTGGAGTTAGCATGTTTTAGCTCTTTGCATATGTTTACTCTGGGTACTCCAGTTTCCTCCCACAGCCTAAAGACGTGCGCTAGGTCAACCGGTGTTTCTAAACTACACAAGTTTGTGAGTTTGTGCGTGGATTTTGAATATGGTTGTTCCTACCTTGCGCCCTGTGCTGCTGGCTGGCCAAAAATAGCCACACTATTTGCTCTAGGTTAATTTTCTGAGGTTATGGTGAGGGTAGAGGGGTAGAATGAACTAGCTACTGTAATAGTATGTCAATGGAAATGATGCCCAATGATAAAAAGACAAATGTTTGTGCATGTTAAGGAACAAAAGGGTCCACTATACCACAGAGTAGACACGATAATAGCTTGATAATTCCTTGACATAGTTCTTTCTATTTATATTGCTACATTGGTGGTGATTGTTCATTGTTCAAATATGTGTTTTTAAGTTTATCAGCTGCACCTTTTCTGTTTATGATAAATTACCAGGCTGATTTGCGGATGATTTACTCATGATGGTCGGCGTTATGAGACTACTAATCATTTAGTTCCCTGACGAGAAGTCCAGCTGTCCCTTTAATTCTCAGCAACTTATATTTTCAGGCTGTTTTCCTCTTTATTTTATTTCTTCCCTCTAATTTAAATGTAATCTCTGTGCTGTTTTAAATCAGCTGCTTCAACAGGTTCAAGTGTACCATTCCTAGTAAAACAGTATTAACACATGTCCTTATGGTAATTACCTATGAGTTGTGCCAAGTCTGAGTAATTCTACACAGGTTATTAGCATGTTTTTACATTTAACATAGTAACATAGTAAAATACTATTCATTTCTCAGCATCAAGTTTCCAAATTGATGTGTGAGAATAAGTGGATGATGATATATTTAAATGCAGTTTATGGCTTTTATGGCAAAGATTTGGTGAATAGGATTTCATTACTTGAACATAATTGGACCTGTAGCTCCAAGTCAAAACTAAAGAAGCAAACGTCTTTTAATAACTTAATCCAATTGTTTGGTCTCATGCAAAAGAGGACAACATAATCTTTCTTATTTTCTTAAGATATATTAATATATCTTATTTTATATACAGTAGCTATTATACAGAATGCTCACAATAGACCATGTTTTGATTAAAAGCAAACTGAAGTTAGCTCAGTTGTTGTTATTGTTGTTGTTGTCCTCAGCAGAAAAAAAGTACCACATTTGGATTCAAAACAGTCTTTCAATCCAAAACGCTGTCATTTCATGCCATGGTATCAGTATCCCGTAAAGATTCATGCCGACTTTTCACATATTTGGGAGCAAAAATAACAAAGATTTTACTTGCAGAATAGCAAGGGTTTACAATCTAGAAAGCAGAGTGAGAAGATGATAAAGATTATTCAGAAGCACACATATAGCCAGAGCGATTCACTAGCTGTGTATGTGTAGGGCAGAAATGAGGCACAGAGTGGTGATGCCATCATGTCTATTAGAGACGTCCCAGACAGAGGAATAACCAGTATTATGTTAACGGTATAGGGGAATTGGTGCAGTTTTTATCTACAAATGAACTCCCACTTCATTTAACCTTAGAATTGACAACATCATAATAAGGAAGCAATACCCCCCTTCCCCCCAGTGCAAAATATATATAAGGTGAAATCCAAATATGATCGTTCTGACATAGACTGGTATTTATGAGCAAATAATTCTTGGTTTACCAAATTCCCATTTTGCAAATATTGATCTCATAAACGTATACACCAAAGTATACTGCTCACAAAAATGAGGGGGTTTTCTCTTCATAGTGAAATGTCTCATAATGAAATAGCCCCTAAATCTTGTGCAGTGTATGTACACTGATTCAAGTGGAAAATCAAGTGATCATGTGTCTATGTGAATCCATCTTTTAACTAGAAAACAGAACAATCTGAGTGACTTGGAATGAGACACGGTCAACAGAGCTAGACTAGCCGGGGCCGCTCTTTCCAAAAAACTGTCAACCTTATGTAGCTTCTTGGTAAAGCCATTTCGAGTATACTGATAGTTCGATTCAGGGACAACATCCAGGGAAAGGAGATAACAACAACAAAAAATTGTCATTGAATTCTAACAAACAGGCAGTGCACAGTAAGGCAAATTGTATCTCAGAGTGCAATGTCTAAGGGAAACAGAAAAGCAATTTTCTGTGCTCTGATTACCAAGTTTATCCTACTATGGCAGCTCTTTACCCTATGGCAGAAGGACATTTTCAGTAGGACAACGTACCAGAGTCATAGCCACGGATCGGTTCCAGGAATATGACAGAAAATTTTGTTTCTCTGGCATTCACAGTTCCCAGATCTTAATCCCATAGAGCAGCTCTGGGACAATGTAGAACAGGCTGTTCAGAGCATGTCAGTACCTCCAATTTCTGCATATTGTTAAAAGCTCTCCTGTCTACCTGGGTAAATATTCCTGCAGAATGATTTCAACACCTAGTGGAATGTGTTCCATGATGAATTTCGGCAGTTCTGCAGACCAAAAGAAGGCCCAGTCGTTACAAGGTGAGTGTTTCTAATTCAGTGGCTATTCATTGTATATAGTAGCTGAGTTAATTGGTCAATAGTGTGCACTGCAATTGGATTTTATAACATCACAACTTTACCATTCAGGACATCTAAAGTGAGATCTGCTTGGTGGTCATTAAGTTCTAAATGACCAATTGCTTTTTTCATGTCACATTATTTCTTATTTAATACTTTCCCTGTATTTATTCCACACTTTTTTCATAATTCTGTCACCTTTTTACTATATAATAAACTCCTATATACACAGCATATATTATCTTCAAGTTGTAAATAAGTGGTATAGTCATTCAAATCGTTCATTGGGGTATCTAATCTGTCTTTCTGAAGTTGTAGAACATTGAGGACAGCATCCAGTGTTATATGCGATTGATTTTAGCTTTTCAGCCGTAAGTTTAAGGCCTCTCTCAAGGACCCAAAAGTAGCAGCCTGAATAGCTGGGTTTTAAACGACCATTTTGTAAATTTTCAATAGTAATCTGAACCAGCAATATCCCGTGTCCTCTATTTATAATGTCTTCAACACTGAAGCTTTTTGAAAACATCATTTTTATTTGTGTGCATGGAGAATCCAAGGACTCTTGATTCTGACATTACAGTGCAAGTCTTTCTAAAGGATTTTGATAGTATATTTTTATTTTGACTTAGTATGTAACAGAACACATCTAGTGGTATCATCAATACGTTTGCATACAATTTGTTAGAATAGTATTAAGATTTAGAGGTTGGATATTGGTATATGGATATATACAATATTGTGCACAAGTCTTAGGCATTCTGTACAAGTCCTAAGAATGATGAGTGGAGAATAATGATGAGGAAAAAAAGGCTTTTTGTACAGTAACGTAAATGCTCGGCATAGTGGCAGGGGTGGGCAGAGGTTAGGGTATTAGATTAGTGACCTGAAAGCTGACGTCTCAATGCCACCAATTTGTGAAAAATACTAATATGAATGGGAGAAAAAAAACATTTTGACAAGAAAACATTTTTAAACATGGACAAGCTATAGAACAGGAAAACATCAATCTCTGTCTAACTACAATCTCTGCCTAAGACTTGTGCACACCTTCCAGCCAACATAAGTTATACCACTTTATAAACTGAATAAGTTGGTATGTCGTTGTACCAGGTCAGTGCATAGAGAAATTATTTCTGGTTTCAAAAGAGGCCTGGAAAACTATCTTTGCTCTGCTTAGTTGAGGTCCGAGAACACTGTCAGCTTGCTGATATGACACGTAGCGGGTTGCCACACAGCCATTAAGACTGTATGGCCATTAAGAGAACGAGGGCTCTGTGTTAGATGGCCTGCTGACAGAGACGTCTTAATGAGGCGAAATGGAGTGAATACTTGTGATCTCTCCTGTATTAATGGATGAAGCACTTCCTTTGGGGAGGAATCATTTCCTATTCCCCTCCATGCCCTGGTGAATAGAATAGTAATGTGCTAGCATGCTCCTGAACACAGCATCTTAAACCTCAGGAGCTGAAGCAAAAGCTTATTGTTATGGGCAGTATCACTCCATGCTCACTGCGCTGCTAACATGCGCCAAGGGAAGCAAGAGCAGAGAATCACGTTCGATGCTCCGTAGCAGCTTTCTTTTAGTAAGTACATCCACAGCAATGGATGTACAAGCACATTATTGCGAGCGCTCATGTGCATCCATGAAAGTCTGTTCTTCAGTGATGGAGGACAAATATCCCATCTAATATTACGTTAAATAGCAGCTCTTGTTTCTCTAGCCCTGGGATTTTTTTCACCAGGCTAGTGGTTAAGGTTCAGGGTTTTTGGCCAATAGCCTGAGGGTTCAAAGGTTCCACAGTTGGACATTTTAGCAGTGTTTGAAATCATCTTAGATTGCATTAGGGAAGTAGGATATTGTGTGTGCGTGTACGTACGTGCGTGCGTGTGTTTTGTGCTTCCGATCAACGATACAGATCACATTTGACTGGCTGCTAATTATTCGATTTAGTATTTAGTTAGTTATCGTAGACCAAAACATGTTTTTACTGACTGGTCATCTAACCGGATGAATTTGATTATTTTTCGGGTTATTTGCTTAGCCTTCTGCCTGTATAGCAAATACTGATGATCTTGTTAGCATGTTGTATTTAAAAGGCTATACTTAATGAACCCTGCTGAGATTGTGAGCTCAGGCTTCACACTGAGCACAGCTTTGGGAACATTGTGGATTGATGGGTAAGGTTCTGGAACAGAAGGTAGTGAGTTCAATTCTTTCAACCACTTTGAACCAATTCGTTCAATTCTTTTAACCACTGGTGAGTCCTTGAATATGGCCCTCAACTATTTAGCTGACTAAAGTTCTGCATTTAGCATTTGCTAAATACTAAGGTGGCATACCATTTTAACTAAGAACAATGTGCAATTAAACTGAGATGGGCCCAACAGTCGTGACTTGGTGAATTGGTTTGGACTTTACACAACAGACAACAATCGTTTACAAAACCGCAAAGACAAGGTTGATACATCTGGTGAAAACACAGTAAAACAGTAAAAAAGTACTCCAAAGAACATTGAAAGCCAGCTGATGAGAGAACTACACATGAGGGCTATAAGTCCATCAAAAGAAACACTGGCTTTTCAAAGACATGACAGATGCTGTGGTATTTTACCTGGGCAGCATTGTGACACCCAACAAAACAGTATAAAAAGGCATTTCAACCAACCTAGCTTGTGCTGCACGTTACTGCTTACCTAGTCACAGATATTTTTCAAAAATATACTAGTGTAATTGATTCCAAAGTTAAAAAAGTCTGTTTCTAGCCAGATTTTAGAATCACGTCTGATTTTTTTTATTACAATATACTGTAAGTATAACAATAAGTATAATACCATTAATGGAGATATATTCTGATTCCGATCACCCATGAGTGCCGATCACTCCCGATCAGCGATACTGATCACACTGGCTGGCTGTTTTTAGATGTACTTAAGATAAGTGCTACTGACTACCTGATCTGTAAAGAAAAAACAATAAAATTATCTTAGACAAAAACATGTTTTACTGACAATTTCCAAGAGAAAAAAATCTAAAATACTTGCTAACTATTCGTCCACCACTTTATTTTTGGGGTTATTTGCCTATCCTTCTGACTGTCATGCTTATACGGGCGAGGGTTGACACGTGTGGGCTGCTTTAATTGCCCTCTGTCTGTTGCTGCATTTTTTATTCTCTCCAGTGAGGCTCAAAAACTCAGCATACAAGTGTTTGTTCTTTAAATAACATAATAAATTAGTTGTGTTGAAGCATTTTAATGTGCTTCCCTCACAAGGTATTTTTTCGTTGCTTTACATTACTCTCACAGACCATGTAAAAGTTCCAAGTGGCAGACATGTTTGTTTATGATTTGCCGCCGCAGTGTAAAGTAAAGGGGGCGGGGACACAACACTGCACACAGGACCTCTGTGGACCG
Source organism: Parotocinclus haroldoi (assembly GCA_034779995.1). Taxonomy (NCBI): domain Eukaryota; kingdom Metazoa; phylum Chordata; class Actinopteri; order Siluriformes; family Loricariidae; genus Parotocinclus; species Parotocinclus haroldoi. Next base: position 20,293 of record JAUZST010023235.1, read on the forward strand.
CAAAGTACAGGTGATAGGTTTTTGTGATCGGTAATGAAAGGCATTGATCAGCATACACTGATTGGTTTTTTACAAATATCAGCTCATAATCATAATTAATATATGTATATATTAATATCTGTGCAGCTGTTTATATTTTGTTGTGAAGTGCAGTTTTATAATGTTCTACTAGCCTAGGATAACTATTATTTATTTCACTTACTTATTAATTGGTGGAGTTTAATAGTAAAGAAATGTGTTTGGCTGCTGCAACTCATTAGTCTTAAAAACAAACAAGAAAAAATATCTTGATAATGTAGTGGCTGTTTGTGCAGCCCAAAATTCATAATTTGATATTTTGATATTTTGGCAGATTACCCACCTCAGTTTGAACATCTGTGGTGTTAAATCTGTTTGGCTATATGAAATTAATTGGGTGCCAGGATGGAACACAGATTTGAACACAGCAGAAGGGTCAAATAGTGTCCAACACTTTGAAATGACATGGAAAGTGATATTACTATCATATTTATTATTACATTACTATGATTTCGTTTTTTACATGCAAGATAATGGTGTAGTGTAACATTCAAGTTTCACAAGATTCTGTAGATTTGACGTTTCTTTAGCTGCTTCTGTATACATTGATTGATTGATTGATTGCTTGATTTATTTTGTGTCTATCCTACAGAAAACCTTGCATTGTCCTCTATGGGGCTTTATCCTGAATGTACAAGTGTAATATTAAAAAATAAAGCACTACAAATGCACATCTTGTAATCACCAGCCTTCATATTGCCCCTCAGCGACATTCCAGCCAGCAGAGAATATCGCAGTAATCAAAGGGAATTTTCCCTGAGACCTCCTGTACTGCTTTTAAAATCAGTCATTCCTTTACTGCAATAATGTCACTTCTGGATGTGTTTCCCATAGGGAATTTATAGAAGTCTACTGTGGACTGCATTGGCTTGGAAAGTTCAGTGCTGCACCCATTTTCCCCAATAAGCAAATTTCCTATTAAGTAGCCAGTCTGAGGTTATGTTGTGATTTATCCCATCCCAAGCCATGCGAGTAATTATAGCCACCCAGCATTAAATTATACAGCCTGCTAGCACATTCATAACCTGAAGAAAAGGAAAGAGATTGCCTAGAAAAATGCATTGCCAAGTGCAGCTGTCTTCACGTTACTCTCACTTGGCTTCATTGTGCTTCCTGACAATGCAACGCTGGACACCTAAGCATTCATTTAAATTATTTCTTTTCTTTAGGTTAGCATTCCTACTTAAAGAACCAATTCACACTTTAATTAAGAATGGTTTTCAGATGCATTAGGATTTAATTAGGGGATATAGTACACGATAAGCCATAATTCCTCTCGTTACAATTATTTTTTGCAGTCTGAACTTTTATAAATGAGCTTTTATAAATCAATGGCATTTAGTATGAAAATTTGCCATTTACCATGTATCTAATAATCCTGGCAGAGATATACAGACATCTGAATCTTACTCTGTTTAGTGTCACTAGAGGTGGGCAATGAGACAAAAGTCACGCTGTGATACAGTTGTAGTTTTGCTGACCAATAGGTCACTAGAATGTACCTGTGAATTGAATCCAGTAAAAGTAAACAACAGGTACAAACAACAGTACAGACCCACAATCAAATACTTGTTATAGTGTGCCAGAGAAGGAAAACCCCACAATTCTCACAAGTACACAGTATTGCGAGTGTATAACATAACTGTACATGACAATGAACACATTTTAAATTTCACTAGGAAAATAATAATCTGAAATGCAGAATATGTAATAAAAAAAAGAAGATTAGTAATTTGACAAGCTTGCCAAAACTATTGCGTTAGACTGAACCTAAGCTTTGATTGAGCTACCATTATTGTGTATACACTGTTAAACCTGTAGATTATGTCCACTCACAGATTACAGCTCCATATGTCAAGGATACATTTGACAGCAAGTTAACACATAGCTCTTATAGTTGATGTGTTGAATGTGGGTGGAATGGGCACATAAAAAGACCAGAGTGACTTTTTCAAGGGCCAAATTATGGCCAGCCAACTGTGTCAGATTTTCCAAACAGCTTGTGTTGAGGAGAGTCATAAACCAAAGACATTGAAGGGACAATGAAAGGCCATCCTGTCTGGTCTGAACAATTAGAAGGGCTGTAAGTCACATGATGAACTGGTTAACAGAGGAATGTGTGACACAAACTGTAGGTATAGACCAGTCCTCGTACTTAATATTCCTTAAAACTCAATCTTAGTATCTCAGAACTGGACCTTAAAGCAATGGAATAAGTCATGTGGTCTGACGAGTGAGACTTATTTTACATTACATGGATGGCTGAGTAGGTATGCATCGTTTACCTGATGACACCCGAAAGCACTGTAGGAACATTAAAAACGGTGGAGGGGGCGTGATGCTCTGCAAAATGTCCCGCTTTATGCAGAACATCAGTCTTACAAGTGCCATCTGCCTAAACATCATGGCAGACTTGGTGCTCATAATGTTTTGGCTCGTCGGTGTATGCTATTAGGCTGCATGTAAAGGTACATACTGTTCTGTGAGTTGAGACGAAAGATGGTTGCCAGAAATGCACAGCACTGGGCTTGAAGTACAGAGGCACTGCTGGCAATCACCTCACAACAGCTCGGAGGAGTGGTGCAGGAAGCATTGTGGTTTGGGCCTGTTTCAAGGCCAGAACAGATTGCCATTTCTGAGTGAACATTAAACTGACAATTGTATGAAGATGTCTAACTCAGGGATGTTAGTGAGGTGGTTCATTACCTTAAGCTTAATATACTGCTCACAAAGATTTTTAGTTGGATAGCACATGAGACCTTCAAGCTGTCTTTATTTTAAATCAAAATATGGAGGGACATTGTATAGATACACTGATTTAACAACACTTTCAGTGCAGATACAGAAACCATTCTTAATTGGGATTGGATGAGCTCCCGGGGAGTACTCCTACAGTACGATTCTTTGGCACCAACCATTAGCCACTTCACTACACCCTTTATGTCTTTGTGTCTTCTTTTAAAGTCCTACATATAAATCATACAAAATTACCTTGTTCCTATTTCAGAGCAAAGATTAAGTCTGCTCCAGTATTGAAAGGCTTTTACTTCTATTTTTACATCTGCATTCAGGACCTTGGTTAAGATTCCCGGTAGATGGTGGCATTTAACCGTTTGAGCTTGTAGTGTAAGCTGATTTCAATGGGTATTTTTTCCGAGACTGAAAATGCATGCAGTGTGTTTTCCTTTGAGTAAAGGTATTTAAAAACGAAGCTCTTTTGATTAAATTACATGGCAATTCTTTTATTTAGACTTTCTGGGGAAGTTGCTTTTCTGTGTAATTACAGTTTAGTCCTGTCATGAGCACTGCTTTGAATGCACTAATGCTCTTCTTTCGAAATGCTCTTATTCACCCGTTAGAATTAGGCGTGGGCAGATTGGCCTATTTTTTTGCTTTTTGTATATCTGCATAATTCAATTAACAGTATTTGAAGATGTGTCCGTGGAAATATTTTCTATATTTAAAAGCAGAAACGTGAAACATTTTCCTTTTTTTTTAATAAAGGTGTTGCACAAAAAAGCAGCAAAAGTCCATGATAGCAAAAACTGTCCAATGTCCACCTTATTCAAACTCCTGTTACTTTCATATACTCTAACCTGCTACTCAGACTCCCATCTCCTACTACAATGGGTGTGTTTAAGCAGTACAGAGTGAAAAAAATCTATTTTCCTCTATAAGAGTTATGCTTAAATCCAGTTAGAGCCATCTGTCCAAACACAGCATTGACTGTACATTCTTGGGTCAGTTTCTGAAAAAGTTGTTGTATTGGTATTGGCTTGAAATTTCCAGTGTAAGCAGTACATGTGCATTACATAGTTTATAGAAAGGTCATACTGAAGTGTGTGTGTGTGTGTGTGTGTGTATATATATATATATACACAAACATTTGTTAAAAAACATTGGGGTACTGTTCCATCAAGTCATATATAGTTTTTCTCCCCTCCCCTCCTAGATACTTTACCATTATTTGTAAGTGGTAGCCTAATATTGAAGAGTGGAAGTGTTTAGGAACTATAGCCACTGAGCCACAAACTGTCACTAATGTTTAGGGGTTATTTTTCAGGGATTGGTGTAGGTCTTTCACTCCAGTGATTGGAAAACTTAATGCTTCAGCTTACTAAGACATTTTTGACAGTTGTATGCTTTGTGTGGACAGTTTGGGGGGATGCCCTTGTCTGTTTCAACATGACTGCACCCCAGTGCACATAGTTGGACCATAAATGCATGATTGGTTTAGTCTGATGTTAAGGAACCTGTCTGGCCCACACACAGCCCTGATCTCATTTGGGATGAACTATAAAGGATAACGTGAGCGAAGCGCTCTCATCGAACATCAGTTTCTGACCTCACAAATGCTCTTCTGGATAAATGGGCAATAATTTTCCATCTTGTCGACAGCATTTGCAGAAGACTGGAAGATATTATTGCTCCAAAGAGGTGACCAACTCCATATTAATGATTATGGATTTAGAAAGGGATGTCATGAAAGCTCCAGTAACGTGCAGGTGTCCCAAAACTTTTGTCCATTTAGTAATTTTGCTATATAAATATCCAGTATATCTATTTATCTTTGTTAAAATATATACTGGATATTTATAAATCAAAAGTAGTATAAGAACAAAAGTTTTATATATTGATGTGGTACTACAGGCATGCTCGTGTCTCTAAGTGTTTTAAATCTTTTCAGTTCTCCTTTTTAGAACATCAAAGCCATTACCAGATAAAATCCATTATTGATAATGCTTAACAGCTGCTGCGTCACAGAAGTGTTTACACCAAACATTACATCAATCAAACATCATTATAAAACTGTGATTTACACCTTGCTAATTACAAGCTTTCTGAATGTCACTGTAGTGACATCATGTGGGCTTGATGTCCATTTGTCTAGTGTGCATCTGTTTTTGGTCCATGTCAAATATCTGCTAAAGCCAAAGATAAAAGTAGAAAAGAATAATCCCTAAACCCATGAGTGGACTTTGCTGTCGATAAGTGTTGAATGCACTTTTATGTGACTGTCAACATTTACAAAGGCAGGTGGATTTACTTCTTAGTGCAGTTTGATTTAAAATATAGGACTTTTTGAAAAGAATCAAAGCCTTTGCAGCTCATGGCTTGCACCTTCTTTTAATTTTGTACATTATTGATGAGGCCAAATACAGAATCATTTAAAACAGAGGTGTGGCTGCATGGGGAATTACTAAGTTAAATTAACAGGATTTCTCTCGCCATTCTTCTGTCTGAAGCTAGACATTGGGTTCTCTTTCTTCTTTCGAAACGGATAAAATGTTTTATTAAAACGATTCAGAGAGGTCAGCTGGTCACGTTGTCTTTCACGCCATGTTATTCACTCAATTAGATGTGGATGTAATTAGGTAGCCGAGGTGCAGAAGTGATTATAATAATATTTAGCTGAATGTGAGAAGAATGTGAACAGCAACATTAGTTTACCAGCAGGAGGTCTGTGGAGCAATGACAGCGTTCACACCTTTACACAAGAAAAAGAGGACTGGGTTTGAGGAGTTTTAGTGTAGAGCAGATTATCTAGTAGTTGTTAGTTGAAGTCCTGATTTCTATTGTCTATTTCTAAACTGTGTCAGGATAAACAGGGTAGGACAAATATGTCGTCACTATTCTTGAAAGACCGAAACATTTCTGCATTGGAAGAGTCTACATAGAGTTCATAAATGTAGTCACTTTACCCAGTCAGCAGCACAAGTAAACGAAGCCAAACTAGGAATAGTTTAGTTTATAACTTTTCAAAAAATCTGGGGAGGTCTGGGGTGCTCTGGGGAGTCATATATACTGTCTAACCACCATGGAGTCGTAAGTTCAATATTTGATCTTGACTAGGCTTAGCCAGGCTCTTTGCAATCAATGTACATTTTTGAGGGAGAGATGGCCAAAATTTGGAATGATACTTTTGAAAGATTGAACTGATAGATGCATTTCCTCACTTTGTAGAAGTCACTTGATCATCACCTGCTGAACAGACATTATAAGGAGACACTCACTGACCTCCAACTCGCCATTCTTAGTTACTGGGTTATGGACACGGTGGGAAATATTGAAAGAACAGGAAATTGAAGAGGAACACAACTAGGTAAATAAAATCTAGTTGTGTGAGATCATGGCTCACAATGGTCATTTAACTGGTGCTTAATCTACTACCCAATGAACCAGGTGATGCATGACTTATGGGAAAACCTGTGGATGCAATTAGTGGACAATGTGCAGAATACTTTCACAGTTTGAACATGGCCAGGCTTGAATAGTGATTTATAGTAAATTCAAATAATGAAATCATGTGGATGGATAAACCGTCAAACTAAACATCATAAGGTTCCACTATTGGACTCTTCAGCAAGGCACTTGCCGACCCTGTAATTTGATCCGAATTTGGATAGCTTGGAAATGCAAAGAGAAAGTTTTGTTGTACCGTATATAACCGTTTAAAATACCCTTATTTTTTATCCACACTCAGTGGTAACAGGTTCACAACATGAAGCAGACAGGCATGACATCTCAATTGTCAAGCAGCAGCAGTAGAGCTGTATGTATTAAACACCTCACTGACTCTGTCTGACACTTGCTTTGGTGCCCACCTTTATACCATATCAGTTCCTCAGGTTTTTGCTCTGCCGCCAACCCAATAAAAGTTTATAAAAAAGGGTTTCCAGATTTGATAGAGAGATTTCCTGACTTACAGAGCCCTGATCTTAAGTCACTTAAACACACCTTTAAAATGAAGTGCCAACTTTGAGCCAGGGCTTGTTGTCCGGCACCCACAGTCATGTTCCCTAATTTAGTGGGCAGCTGTCTCAAAAAAAGTGAAGACTCTGTCACAGCAAAGGAGGACAACGTCAATGCTACTTCCAGTGATTAACTGTAACTTTTACATCATTTTCATTATTTTCAGTCTGTCTCTCTAACATAATACTCTGAGTGGTGTGCAGTTAGGCCATACTACAACACACAGGTCTATGTAAAGCATGATATACATATTTATTTAATTGATTTAGTAAAAAAACAGTTCGGACTAATCTGTGTTGTCTTGGTAGCAATAGGACACCTGTCTGACTGAGTTGTACTAACCAATCAAAACTTCATCATTAGAACAGCTCCTGTCTACATGCTGTGTATCCTTCTGATTATATTTGAAATGGTTTGCTAATGTGAGTCTGCTATAGATCATATTACATAATATACCTATACAATACAAACATGATTAATCTAATATTTTTAATGAAATAACAACAACAAAGTCACTTTTTCTGTGCACACAAGCACAAATACATTAACTGAAATAAAGCTGTGCAGCAGATGAATAGTAAGTCAAACATAAAATTAATATTTATTTGTATTACTATTAGGTAATTTACTGTAACAATATATTTCTATTATATTTTATATACTTGTAGCACAGAGAGTACATGATTAGGTTCAAGAAAACAAGCTTTCTCTCTCAATGCTTCAGCTGGCTTTGGGAATTTTGAATGCCATTTTCATTCACACATCTTTCAGCATATTCATTTATGTCTCATGTAGATGCTTAATTGTTCACAGCAAGGGAGTGGGGGATTTTTTATGGCTAGTTTGTCCCTTGAAAATTCTCGGGGCTTCTGAGATTTTAGTGTGACAAAATGTCACGATTTCTGACCAACCAGTTTCATGACTGTTACTACAGGGACTGGCCCATAGCTGTCTAACCCTTCTCAGTGTACTGCAGAAGCTACATATTTATCATTTATAAATATGAGTCACTGCTTTTGCACATGCTAATTTGACTAGATAACGTCAAAAGGGAACTTGCAGTAATTCAGTAAGTTCAGCTAAATATATCTACAAAATAACAGACCATCTTCAAATAGCTTGTTGAGTTTGGTGTTTACTTAATGTTTTGGCTGCCCTAACAAACTGTATACATAAGAAACAAGTGATCCTACTTATCTTTAACGGTTATACTTGTAGAGGCACTTTATGCACTGTGTGTCACTGGTCCCTGTGCCATACAATAATGGTTCTAACATTTCCACCATCGATACCAATACTCAGTCCGGCGGGAGCAACATAATGCAGCTGTAACACAGCACAAAAGTATCTATACTGCTCACAAAATTAGGAGATATTTCAGTTTGAAATATTACATATAATATCATTGAATATAAGCCCCTAATTTTTGTTAGCATTGTAGTAGCAATGTAACATCTTACTGCTGACTTCATATCCCAATTTTTTGTTCTGCCACTAAATGTTGCCTAGGTACCAAAAAGACTTAGTTGTTACCTCAGGGTTAGGTTAAGATAACTTGGATGTACACAGTGGTTGATGTCTATTTATGGTTCCTCTGAATTTTAGGAGAACAATGAGTAGACACACTAGGCAAATTCCTTTAGTCATTCATCAACATGGCAAAGCTTAGAGAAAGAAGACAAGTGTGTTAACATGTATTGCAAATAAACTGCAGGTATTTGCGGTAAATTGTTCTTACAGCTGGTTTATTGATTGTCGCTGAGAGGACTGTGCTTTAGCAACAGCAGCAGGCTAATTGCAGGAGTAAAATGCTGGTCATGCAGGATGCAGCACAGCACGAGAGCAGCTTCTCCAATACTGCTGTATAAACTTTTAAACTCTGTGTGCTAACAGTGAACGTGAGGCATGGGTGACAAGTGACGAAGTGCAAGAATCCTTTTACTTTACTTAAGTATTTTAGGTACCTGTATGTACTTTTTACTCATTGCATTTTCAAAACAGACTTGTTACTATAGCTTTATGTGAATCCTTTTATACATCTTATTCAAATTCAAATTTATTTATATAGCGCTTTTTATAGAACAGAGCAAAGAACTCAAAGCAGCCTTACAATCTAATATTATCTTAAAAAGCAAGAGCAAGCCTAGGGCGTCAGTGGCAAGGAAAAGCTCCCTGACTGTAGAAGGAAGAAACCTTGCGAGGACCCATGGGGATGGGCGATGGGATTTTATTTTATCTTTGTATTTCTTTTTCTTTTTTGTTCAGGCAGTTAATCTTGGACCTAATGAAGTGACGGAAACCTAGTACACACTTTAAACTGTTTTTTTATTATTTAGATGCCAGAGGTTCTCCCATATCCCTGTTCTGGTGAATTCTATTTCTGCATAGAATATATATATTCATACATTGAATATGCAGGTATTTACATTTATAGCATTTAGCAGACGCCCTTATCCAGAGTGACTTACAGAAATGATTTGTATTCTTCCTAGTCCACCAAACCTCATGTTATTACAAATAAGTAGTAACCAAAGAACACAACCTAATGTGAACATGCTAGGATGTGGCTTAATTAAGAAAACACACAAACAAATGGTGTTTAAATAAATATTTAGACTTCTCTTAAGTGTTGAATAAAGAGGTGAGTCTTTAGTCACCGCTTGAAAACATCAAGAGACTCCAGGATGGACAAGAGCATTGATGCATGTCTGTTGCAGTAACTTATGTAATAGCATAACTGTACTAGCCAGTCTTTGGTAGTGCAGCTTGGTGAAGATGTATTATTTAGGGAATGGTTTAGTTTCACCATCCTAGTCTGAACTTTGATTCAGTTTTCTCTCTGTGTGAACTTTGGCATGTCCTCCTTTTCTTTGCATGGGGTTGCTTTCTTCTCTCAGTATGTGATAGTAGATGGACCGGCTACTCTAGTGTGTATGATGCACTGTGATGTATTAATACTGTTTCCGGGATGGACTGAATGATGCCGGCTGGGATTCCTGCTGCCTTGTCTGCCTTGTCTGCCTTGTTAGCAAGGTTAGAGTGAGTGATGTGTAATTTGAAGATCCATCATTGCAACATGGCCACTATAATTGTAGCACATGCAGGGTACGTTAGCACATGTAGCAGTGCTTTTGGTAAGCAATTCCTGATTTGATTATATAGGCAGTTTATTGTTTTATGGTGCTTTCCATTAATTGTCCTGAATATTGTTTCTGGGTGGAAAAGGGGAACCACTTTTGTATTATGTGACATTTCTAAAGAGTCTCAGAGAACCTCTTTTCAACTGTAACCCAATGGCAGAATATTTAAGAGCCCAGGTACTCCCAGATTAGGATGGCCTGACTGATATTTCAATTTCATGATTTAATCCAATAACAAATAGTCATTCAGCAGAAACCATTTTCTGGTTTTTGAATTTACAATTTTTCCAGACAAGCAATAACTTGTATACGCAGCACTCCACCTCGTATACGCAGTGCTCTCGCACACTCTGATGAGGTTTTTCTTTTAGTTTTTTTACTCTCAATGCATTAAGTAAATAACATATTGAAATACTTTATTATAAAATACAATTTATATTAATGACTCTGTGTCATGTACACTATAATACTCTCCAGCACTCGGCAGAGCCATGTGACAGGAGTTGCATGATGGGAATGGTAGTCAGGAAAAGTCACAGTTGTATTTTTTAAATGTTTAATGGAGCCTAGGCTATGATATATACAGTATATGTTATAATGCAATATGTTAAAATTCAGCTTACAATAATTTGTCAGAACAAATCCCCATTGCAATTAGTGCCTGTAAATAAAAAACATTGCATTATACAGAAACATAGAGTATAGAAACATAATTTAAATGACGTGTTTTCAACCATTTTGATATGGACCAGGTTGCTGTTTTTTTTTTTTTTACTAATTAGTGTGTGAGTGGTAGAGATGATAGGAGGCAGGGTTAGAACTACTGACATCAAGCTGTCACTGTCACTGCCCGTAAGCAAATTCTTAAACACGCAGCTGATCGTATTGCGTATATGTCTCTCCTCAATGCTTGAAATGTAAATATACGATGTGCTAGTATTTTATGCCGTTTCACATATGGTGTGCATGCAGTGCTCATCTATTTAGTCATAAGCACTGGTGCTGTAACTGAATTTGATAGCATAATGTTAGTAGCCAGTCTTTGCTGGGAAAATGTACACAAGGTAGTGCGGCTTGGTGAAGATGTATAATTTGGATAATGGTGGAGTTTTATTCGTATGATTTCATGGTTCTGATTGTGATGATGCACTTAAGTGCACATGCTGCCAATGCATTCACAAGAGAAAGAGAGGGAGAGGAATATTTAGAAAGGCAGTGATGATCGAGCGTGGTCTGGAAAATGCTTTCTTAGTGCAGTTTTACTTCAATGGTTTTAGCCGCTTTACAAAATCAGCAAGGGATCTATATATATATATATATATATATATATATATATACACACACACACACACACACAC
>JAUZST010023246.1:0-31618 GCA_034779995.1 Parotocinclus haroldoi
CACACACACACACACACACACACACACACACACACACACACACACACACACACACACACACACACACACACATATAATATATATATAAATTAAAAACCTATGGAACTCCCCCTGAAACTCCACACCAAACTCACCAGTCTATATATAATAGTTTTTACAGCAGTCAATCTGTGACCTAATTCTTTTAGTACCGTGGCTACTGGTGTACGTACAGTACCAAAACACACACACACACACACACACACACACACACACATGCAGGATTACAATTTATGAAGTTCTCATTAGGTGATCACTTTAATCAAATCTTGTTTATTGATTAAATGGCCACTGGAACATTATTATTGTTTTGGTCAAAAATGAATCTAAACTTTTCTTTGCATTTTTTTGTGTTATAAATCCAGGTCTGAAAACACTGCATCTTCAATGTTATTTTGACAAGTTGCCATTCACAATTGCTAGTTGTCATTTATTGCCATTAGTCATTCGTTGTAAATATCGGATATAGATATTTTATTGAACAAATATTTGAAAACATATTTTAATATGAGTTGTCAGTAATTTATAAATCAAAACTAAAACTTCCCTCAAGTATCTACAAACACTAATTAGATAAATTGTTTATCTCTCAATTTATATATGAAGAGTGTAATTCATGTCATGTTTAACTGGATAATGTGCAGAAAATTGTGAATAAAGATCACTTTAATAAGTATGGGAAAATATTTGAAGAGAAAAATTCAGGGTGGTTATAACCATGTAAATTCAATTAATGGCAAACTCCCATTCAATTTAGAGCAAACTGGACTGCTGGACTTATACACGACCAACAATAACAATGAAGGAACATCAGCAAGTGCTGATATAAAGCATGGGTACAGTGTCAACAAGTGGTCCATTATACTCAAAATGTTAAGTGTTTGTATGAGTGAAATGAGACTTTACTGGTTTTAGGAGAGCTGGTACTTACTTGAGTGGAATGCGTGGGACAGCCGTAGGAGTGGAGGCCGCTGTGACTACCTGCAGAATCTGTTCCAGGGCAGACAGCCCCCCTCCAACTTGAAATGCTACCTGATCCGCATTATTCTGAAGAAGAGAGCAGACAGAGAGAAAGAGAGGGAGAGTCAGTCATGAACATGCATGCAGAGGTGAATGGTCAGGTATCATGTTGCTCCTGCTGTAGAGGGATCCAGTCCTGCACTCCCAACAAAATCCCAACAAAAAAAGATCCCCCAAAGAATTCCTGTTAAATCTCAAAAGTGCACAACCTTTCCCAGACCCCCCCACCCCCACAGTCACCAACCCCTGACGCATGACAACAAATACACAGAACTGCACACAACGCAGGGGTGGTCCAGTCTGACAAACAAGAGCTTAGGGAATACAAAGGTATGAAGGGTGACAAACTGCAAGTAAAAACTAAAATTTGACAAGTTACATAGCATCATAGCATCATAGAGATTAAATGAAAACCCCAATGCTTACCAGTTTTAAATGAAGCATACAGACCTCGCGCATCATAGATAAATGTGATAAAACTTTTAAGAGGGGGTCAACTAAACTGTGCCTGAAACTCATATGGTGCGGCTGAGTGGCCTTGTCTAAAAGGGGACATAAACCAGTCATTTAACTGACATGCTTTTCAAATCAAACTGTTTACAGACTTGACATTTTTACTTGCATCATAAAATTCCTTCAAGTTCAAAGTGGGAGCCCTTTAAGTGAGTCATATGATGGAAGACAAAGATCCGTAGATCTTCTTGGCTTAAGCTGACGAAGGAAGGAAGCATCTCCGAGACTGGCAATGACCCTGCACGTCCCACCAGTCTAATAAAAACTAAAGTTTAAAAAAAAAACTTTTCTGCGAGAGGAAGTATTTTACCTTTTTAATAGTAAACCTTTTAAAGTGTTCCAGATTCAGAGCGCTTAAACATTAAAAATAAATATAAAAAACCCATATAAATAAATAAGAATGCACACAAAAATCAGTGATGCACACAACAAGCTTTGAATAGAGATAGGGAAAGTAGAGAAGCTCACTTCCACTTCTTAATGAGGTCAGTTTTTCCTATGCTATGTGACAGCACTCAAAGTCAGGCACTTCAGGCTGTTTTTGTTCTGGGGATGGCTGGACTGCCAACAAGCCTGAACATATTAAGCGCTGAACAGTGGAGGCTCTTTGCAAAATTATACATAAGCTCCTTTCCTGTCAATCACGGGTGCCGTCAAAGAGTAATTCCTAAAGATCTGGTGGCAAAAGAAGGTTGAACCCTGGCAGGGTTAAGAGATTGAAACAAGCACATTGTCAGGTACACCACAGGCACTACATGCTGAACAGTGCAGGTGTGAGAATAGTACAGGCTCTGCATACTACTCTCTCCCTCTCAATGCCCCCAACAAGAGACCTAAGAGCAGTGACCGAGGCTTAAGGATTAGGCTCCAACATCAGCTCAGGATCTCTAGGCTGGAGGGAAGAGAAGATCAGTCCTCTCTTGGTGGCCCGATTAAGAAACATTTAGTGGAGACAAGGGGTTAGGACAGTGCTTGTATAGTCCTGGTATCAACTTTGGGAGCTCAGATCAGCAGAAGGTATTTTAACACGCCCACACAAGGCTTACTGACAGATACCTGCATGCAACACACGACCTGAAGTCTGCAGTAACACTTGAACCTTAACAAGCTGATTTTTAGCTAAATTACCACCAAAATCACATTCAATTTATGGCACAAAATTTAAGTTACCACACTATAATTCTGCATCCCTCTTAATTTCATGATGACCGAGAATCCTTCCTTTCCCATAGTTCAACTCAGTCACGCGTACAAGTTCAGGTGTGACTACAGCGCTAGACAGCTAAAGCACGCAAACAATTTAAGGTGATGAAAAGGCAGGGTATAAAATGCATCACATTATACCCAATCAAATATTTAAAATGTACTTATTTCATCTCACTCACTAAACTCATGACGCTTGACAATAAAAGAACATATTTTATTACATCACCTCAATACACAATGGTGTACAGCATTCCTTCTCTACCCTACTACTCACTTTCTAAATTTTCAGTCATAACATCTGGTTTGGATGACCTTTTCCCCTTCCCAAAAAACCCACATTGGCAAAACAAGCAAAATATTTACACGTAGCCAGTGCGCTCTTGACTCTCTCTGAAATTCAGGAACACAGTGTTTCCGCAAATATAAAACGCCATATCACATTAAATGACTTTAATACTAAATGGTGCTCACGACTCAGTTATATTTGCAATGTGAAGCAACAAAACTAAAACCTTGTAATATACAGTGGCTTACCAAATCTGCCACTACCTAGTTTAACAAATTGTACAATAACTGCCCACAAACATGGCTGAAGAGTGATGACCAACCCACCGCTGACCTCTGAATCAAGCTCTTGCTCACCCTTTCTGACTAGACACTCCAATAACAGAATAATAGGATGAGAGGCTTCATTTCTCAAACAGAGAGCTTGGACAAAAGAGCAAAAGACAGATGAGAGGGTAAAAGGAAATGGGGGAGAGTAAAGGGAAGGGTGCAAGCAATGCTAAATTATACTGCTTAGAATCCTTATCCAATTATTATCTTAAATATCCAGGCTAATCAAAGGGGCTGGCAGCTGCTCATTGCTCCAGAGAGCACAGAGGTGTTGGACTGGGTGAGCGCTAGGCTAAATGGCAGTGTGGGACGGAACTCCCTGTTTGCCCCGTCCTTAAAATCATTGTAAATAGCCTTTTTAATGCCAGAGGGAGGGATAGAGTGCCAAAAACTTTCAGACTCCTCTTTTTAGCAACAGATGGCTAACAACTGGCTAGAGACTCATTGATAGAGAAGTCCACCAATGCTGAAACTGTGGCCCCTCTGATTTTAGGTAAGCACTCTAATCGTGTAAACAGAAACTTCTTTTTACAGTTCTGGCTTGAAATAACAAAGGAATAGGCATAAAGAGGATACATTTCAGTCTCAAAACAGAAATATTGAAATATACAACAGGAATAAACACAGTCTCCATTTAGCATAGATATCTAGGTTAAATCTGGAGCGAAAGAGAATGAGCTGTAAACCACAACAAAAGCCCTGTAGTCAATAGCATAAAAAGTATGGGGATGTTTACAGGCTTAAAGGCATGGAGTTAAGTATACAGTAAAGGATGATTTGTGACGGTTCATTTCAAATGAGAAACAGTTTAGAGCTGGGTTTACATAAAAGAAAGGGCCTCCATTCATTAGTGACAACTGAGGCACAAAATCAAAGGAACCACAGGAACCACAGGATGGTTTATTTCAAAGGAAAGAAAAGCTGAATCTTTTGTGGTGTTTGCATTATCCTTTTGGGTCCAGGTAGAAACTGTGCTAAACCACAGTGCAGACGAGAAAACAAAACAGTACGTGCAAAAAGTGTTAACCCCTAACCATTTTTTTCCCATGACATGTTCCCCACAGAAGTTTGATGGACATTTTTCAATTAGTATGCAACAATAAAGACTATAAAAATGTATTCAACCGTATAAATAATCAAACAACATCTAAGTGCGTTTGAGCTACAATGACTTTCAGGTTGGTAAGCATTTACTCATCTGCTGACTCAAACGTATACCTGAGGGGAAACAAGAATCTGCTAGACACAGACATGCAATACAAGCCAAGTGGAACAAAAGAATTAGTCCAGGAATTAGGGGAAGAAAATTACCTTACTGACGGCGCACAGTGTAAGAATGTCATCACTATGTCCAGCACCTTTCTCTAGAGCTAATCCACTCCTGGATTTACCTGCCATTCAGGCAGAATCTGGAGCAAAAACACCTATCCAGCAAACACGGCTCACCCACACACATACCTCAAGCATAAGTCTCTACTAAATTTGATGTTCATTAAGAACCTTGCAAATTAACTTCTTTGTTGGATTGGGGGGGGGGGGGGGTATGGGTGTAGAACAAGTCATTTGTCTATGAATCTTTATATTAAAATTAGGAGAAAGCAGTTTTTACATTTTGTATTGATAATAGTACATTGTTTAATATTTTTTTCTGGAATCTCATTATAATACTTTGGAACTCATATGCTTTGCACTTTTGCTGTTTTCACGCTTCCACCATGCCTCAGCCAATTGGTATTCTTAACCTGAGGTTAAAAGGGTTGTACAGTTATAACAACCACCCACAAACAAACCCGCTAAAGCATTAAAGGCGACTCCAGGATCTGAATTTGGAACCACTGATTGAAGGGATTTGCCACCTAGTGGACATTAGCAAGAGTTTCACCCTAGTCAACCTAAAACCAAACTGCAGTTGCCATGTCAAAATCAATCAGCAACACTCTTTGCTTTCAAAGCATTTCACACCACATTGATGTGAAGGCCATGACATGTCCACACCCTAGAAATCCACCAAGGTTTTCTGACTCTGACCCATTATATTCAACAGTCATCCACCACGGAATTTATGGACAAGGAACAAGCTCCCCTAGTGCCCCTCTTTCCAGCTAGGGCCCCTTGATCAGGTATAGCAAGCCACCAGTTGGCCACCGTGGGGAGCAAGGGCCTGACAGCTGGCAAATGAAAATGTAAATAGTGGCAGTCCGCTGCAGCCCAGTCCCTCCACTGTGTTCCTGACAGTCTCTGAAGTGTGATAAACGCAAGCCGTCTCTCCAAGAACTTTATTTGAAAGCAGTGACAAACATTTGCTGGCACTCAGTGTAAATACATGAGCTCATTCTGCCAAGGTAAAGGGTGGTAAGGTAAAGCTGAAAAATAAGGGATTTTTCTGAATGTTCCTCAAACAACAACAACAATTTATGAGGGAAAAAATGATCTCTTGCCGATCTGTCACATCCCAGAATGCTGAAAAGAAACTTGACACAAAATAACCATTAGTGTTCTCTGAGGAAAAGGCGGGCAGGGGTTGGAGCCCATGGCCAGCACTGAAGCAGCGATCTTGCGGTGGGAGTGGTGGAGGGGGGAGGCTGTGCCGGGTGTTGTTTGAGAAATTATGGGAGAAAGTGAAGACTGAATCAGATACGGTGACTAAGAAAAAACAAATCTGTAGGTGAGCCTGTGACATGAGAGATTCTTGTTAGGTCAAATAATCTAAACGCTCCTGACTAAATGTGAGCTGGTGGAGCAGCCTGTGGGCAGACACCCGTAGTGGAGGAGACGGCTATTTATTTGACTTTGTCAAAGGATTAGAGAAGGAAGTGCCGAAGCAGCCTGGTTCACACACCAGCCTGGAGACGCTTCTTGAATGCGGGCAGCAAGAATGAACTGAAGCTGATTTGGCTCGGCTCAATCGGAGGGAATCTACAGATTTTGATGGACAGCATAAATGAAGTCCAGATACAACACGGAGAGTCTCCCATCCCCACAAGAGCCCAAGGAAAAGCTAGAAGGACTGACATTTCCACAAGCACTCCACTATTCCCGCTGACTTAGGAAAACAGCAAAAGTGGAATCTTCAAAGCAGGTCTCGATGGAAAAGCCCAGTACCAGTCAGAACAAGAGACCGCAAGGCCTCCTGGATAGTATGTGAGACAACACTTGTACTCAATAGGAGCTGCCATATTGAAATGGTTCAAACAAAATAACACAAACAGAAAGAGAGGGTTCAATCAGTTTGTCTTTGACTAACTAACTTCAATAAAATGTGCCTAAACACTTCTTAATGGTTTATAAACATAAGTAGTCCAGGAATCAGTGTATATTGCTTCCTAATTTGTAGGTAACTTTTGTTGCGTTTATCCGATATTATTTTTGCTACAAAAGACATCTTAGGTTTGGTTTGTTGAGTTTGGTTTTGTCAGTTTTTATGCAGATTTTGTTTATTTACTTTGTGTGTATTTTAATTTAAATGTAAACCCATTTTTACTAAATTTTTCTGTAATTAAAAAATGTTTTAAGTACTTAAATTTTTATTCCCAAGGCTAAGGTTAGGAACCAGAAAATAAAATTAATAGAAAATCGTATAAGAGCTGAAAGAGTTTATTTTTAATTAAATTCCAATTATTTTACTTTTTTAATTTGAAGTTCTTTTTTTCCGTTTGATTTGACTTTTTATATATGTTTGTGTCACTTTATCCTAACTAAATATTTTTTTATGTTAGTCGTCATTTATTATGACACCGATACAAGTGAAAACACCAGACTCGGGCTTTAAACTGTATAAATAAATGCAGAATATTTATAGAAAAAACACAACTATTTAAGTTAGTTTTGTGGTCCAGCATGGACTCACACCCTATCCGCTCTCATCCCATTAGCAAAGCTTTAGCAAGCTGTTCTGCCACTTGCATCTCCTGCTCTACTCCCTGGAGAGATCTCTCCATCCATTAACATGTAGCATCTCCTCCCTCTAGCCACTGCAGTGACACCATCAACATCCGTTCCACGCGCACACGCACACGCACACACACACACGCACACACACACACTTCATAAGTGTATTACAGCATTACACTTGGAAGCGCTGTTTATTTACTCTCTTTGTAAAGAAATGACAGATGTCACCTATCTATTCAACCTGTTATTGATTAACCAGTCATCAAAAGCACAACAAATTTGAGCCTCAGCTGACATGAGGTAATACCTTTGCAAATATATTAAATGTTAATCCATGCGAAGTGCTGTAAAATATTGACAGATGGTTTACACAATTTGACATTACAAAAAGCTTTCAAAAAAATTTACTCACCCACAGGATATGTAGTACGAATAATAGAAGTAAATAAAAATAGTAACTCTGTGAATACGGTTAGCTCAAGGAAAAAGGCAAGGTGAAAAAAGGTGGCACGAGTCCGGTGACGAAACGTCACATGGAGCCAAAAATGTCATCTTTAAATGCTGCCCTGTCTTTTTTCTTTTCGGTCTTTTGGATTAGATTTCCATTTTACAAAACCAACAAGTTATTGTACAAAGCCACAAGATAACCAGCAGGCTTGAGAGGCCAAGCAAACACTGAAAAACATGTTTGGCTGTCTTAACGAACGAGTAGCGCCTTGATTAATAACATCTGCTGCAATGAAAACGCACAACTAATCTGGGGCTCGTTACCAAATAACCAAGGGCAAGAGTCGGGGAAGGAACGTGATACTCGGCGCAGACAGTGAGACAGAGAGGAATCTGGCCAAAGCTGTGCGGTTCAGGGAAGTCGGTACGTAGTGATGCCAGGAGGCTTATCTCCCAGTCAAATCCTCACACACGTGTGCGCGCGCGCGCACGCACACACGCGCGCACACACACACACACACACACACACACCAGACAATAATACCATATGGTACTAAGACAGACCAGTCAAGAAGTCACTATGAAAAGAAGTCCTTCTAAAGCTTGCCTGAAGACATGCAATGATATACAGATGGACAGGTTGGTCTTAGCATGCACAGAAATATTCAATACCTGAGAATCATTTTTTCATCTGCCCGAGTATGTGCCAGAGGGGTGCACTCTGATCTATGGCAGTCAGTCTAGATCTTTAAACAAGCAGCTTTATTAAATTAACGCTGCAGTATTTTCCAGTCTAATCTTTAACTGCTTTGTCTGTTGCATAGAGGTAATGTGACAGACATTAGACTCAACATTTAAAAATATTATTAATATAGTAAAATTGAATAGTTATTAAACTTACTTAAATGAGAAGCCCAAGGACACTGGATTCATCAACACAAATTTATGATCTTTGATTTATAATGGTAATTGTGAATAAAGAACAAGACCAGGATATGCCCCCTTGATTAGAATGCGTTTTCAATGAGAATAATGTGGGGTTTCTGTCCCCGAATACACTAACAATCCAAAAAAAAAAAAAAAGTCAGTGACAAATAATGATAACACGCCAAAATAAACGTTCTTACAAAACCACAGTAGATGTCAGAGCTTATTTTGTAGATCTTCCTTTGGATTTCCTAATGTCTTCCTTACATCATTTTGATTCATTTTCATGAAGAGTTTATGAAAAATTATCAAAGAGGCTTGTAGAATTTGCACCTTCGACCAAATGTACAAATAAATGTCTTCTATAGCTCATTCTCTTACTCTCTAGAATATTTTTGCTCTTCGCCTACCCCTTCTCCCCATTACTCTGTCAGGATGCAACTCACACTTCTCTTACTTTCCCACACAGTCGCACAGGTAATTAAATCTTGTTTCTTGGACTATTTTGTTATTCATACCAGATCATAATCATGCATTGTTTAATGACCATGTGGTCATTGTCTGTTCCCTTTAACACCCGAGGTCTTAAGAATTATAAAAGGAAATAAAAGTATGTCTCATGTACATCTAATAAATGCCTGAATGACAGAAAACTAGCACAATCAAACTTTTGCGACACCTGCAGACAGGGGGGAAAAAAAAAAAAAAAAGAATCGGCAGTAAACACCACCTCTTTCATTTTTGTTATGGGTAGGTGTTTCATATGCCATAAAAAGACAAGGATTAGAATTCCTGTTTTTGTCCAGTACTGTACTAAATGTTTTCATGTAGGGTTTTGATTAATATTTTTTTTTAAACATAATACTACGTGCAAATTATCTAAACTATGACAATGTCATTTACATATTACTACATTATTGTGGAGCACTGTTCTATTGGAATACTTTCAGTAAGTGTTCACTTACCCTGCATTAAACACTGACTAACAATGACCAACAAGTGTATTTGACAGCACAGACAACAAATTGGTTTGTTTAAATGCAGCTATTGACCTTTGGTTCAAAGTGTCCCGAATTGTGTTCTGTCAAGATTATCAGTTGAACGCATCATTTCTTAATAGTATTCTGAGATACCATAGGGGAGGGGTGACTAGAGTGCCACTGGCTTTACCTGGTATCTTACCAACCAAACTATACTGCTTATCATCATTAGGGGATACCTCAAAATGAAATATCGTCTAATGAAATCTGATTTTTCCATTTTTTGTAAGAAGTGTAGTTGCCACATATAATATATTTTAAGGAACTGCAAAATATGAATTTCAAAACACTGAATTACACTTTGTTGCTTATGTTGGTTCTTGTTTTTGTGTCAGTTATTATAGTCATACTTTTTGCTATTATTAAATTTATGGATGTCAAATTGTTCATGTTCATCCAATATATATATAGCTCCGAAACTGGCAATAACATTTCTAACATGCTATAGTAAAAACATGATGTCTTGTGAAAAACGTGTTACAATGAAAATAGTACCTGCTTTTCCAGAATGCGTGAAATTTCACCCAGGGTTCTGTCTAAGCCAGACACTTTGTTGTTGGCCCATTGGCTACTGTCCTGCCCCTGCAGCTGCTTTCCCAAGTCCTTCACCAGGCGCTGCAGTCTGTGCGCGCGTGCACACACACACACGCACACATGCACACACGCACACAAAAAGAAGTAGGAGGACACCTTTACATGAAGTAGTTTCCTAAATAGGCTGAGGGCCAGCTGAAAAAAATTAAATTAATCACCCCCGGTGTAGAACAATAATTACCCTAATTTATACAAACACTCATGACTGATCCAAGTCAAGTAGGCACATGGTGGTGTGTGTGTATGTGTGTGTGTTTTGTGTGCGTTTGTGTTTGTAGGGGAGTGAAGGGATGTAAAAACAACATTTCAGAGATAGGAACAAGCCAAATACTTGTAGCTGTAGCTCAGGTGTGGGTGTACATTCATTAAATCCAGAACTGGCAGCTTACTTGGCCTTGTAAGGCGAATCTGGAATGTGCATCTTAGCTTCCATGGATGTCTCATAGTCCTTAGCCCTGTGAACAGAAAAGACAAATCAGCCATCAGAGAGCGGTAGAAGCAGCTACTCACAGACTGAGTGAGTCAGAGAAAGAGAGAGCAAGAGAGAGATAGAGAGAAATCTCTAATACCTGTCAGCCTGAGGACATGAGGAGATAAGAGGACAGTGAGAACAAAGAAGAGGTCAGGAGGTCAATCTGTGTCTCAAACTGTTTATTTAGCCTTTCAGATGCTTAAAAGGTACTATAAAACTTCAAGCCATATACAAACTAGTCAAAATGTTGTTTTGGTGAAGACTGTTCACACACTCTTCATATACACTTAGAGGATGTCTAAATATTTCATGCTCATAATATAATGTCTATAGGTTGATGACGTCAGAGGTTCCCCACCCTAGGGGAAATGGCAAACAACCACAGGGAGCCAATGTTGTGGTTCACCAGCAAACCAGATTCCTGTCCAATCCACATCTCACCGATAAGAGTGATCGATCAGTTCTCGACAAGCCACCTGAGGGAGAGATGACCTGCAGCAGATAAACTCTGGCACTTTCCGGAAGACCAGGCTGAAAGCTTAACATTCCAAGAAAGCCAGGGTTGCATCTATATTTAATATTGCAGCATTTTAAGGACTGCATTTCCAGACATGTCATGGATTAAAAAGTATTTAGAGTAGGGCCGCCAGCATAATTTCATTCAAAATAGCCTCCATCAGCCTACCAGCCTATAGAGGCATCTTGAATTCTCAAATGTTTTCAGTACGTCTATTTATAAGTATAAATTACTGTATGTCAATGCTATACCAGGCTTACCAAGACTAATAACTGAGAAACAGAATGTCTAATTACTGGCCAAAGAGAGTAATGGATAAAATGTAACTGAAATCAAATGCCTTCAGCAGATGTTGGGTCCATGAGGATTAAAAAGCCTTAGTTTTGATCTTTAAAAAGGGGAATAAATCAGTCTGAACACTGTCTGAACTGCATGTGAATTTGGTAACACTGAGGAGTAAAAAGGCCAGGAGTATGGCCACTTACCTTGGGACAATAACGCTCCAGCCTTAAATAGGCTTGTTAATTAATTAATTTTTGACAGTCAGAATAACCCTACACTGGTGCTACATAAACAGTAAAATGCATCTGTAGAAATAACTGGTGCTGGCTTTTGGAGCATGAAATTCAACAGGCAGAGTGAGATTCGGTGTTAAACGTTCTCATTTCATCTGGTTTATCTGCTACGTGTACACACAGGTGACACAGACCACCGTGGCTGGGTTGCATTATTTTGCACAATTTCTGAAAGGTCTGCATAAAGAATGCGACAGAGGCTTCACGAAATGCTTGAACTATACATGGCCCTTTCATCATCCCCCAAATTACAATATTCATCTTTGACAGCTTTATACCAATGCAGGTTAAATGGGGAGCAATGGCCGGGCCATCAATCACTAGCAGCGGCAGGCCTGTTAAACTGGCGAGGGAGTTATAAATATTAGTAATCAGCAATAAGAAGAGGGAAAGCCACACTGCTACAATGCAGAACTAATAATCAATTCATCACAATCTGCCCCACTATTCACCTCCACGCATTCTGGATGGAGATAGCAGGCCCCTAGCTTGGGCCATAAAAATGTCTGAATGTCCGGATGGATAAAGAAAACAAATACACTGTATCCGTTTTAAGAGGTGCAACGGGAACCCAGGGGTTTGGCATTGCAAATTCTAGAGAGCATTTGGCCAGGTGCTGCAGCAGTATTTAATATTTGCTTTGCGAGGCTTTCAATCACGCAACTCCACCACTGACGGACAGAGAATTAAAACGGGATCTGCGGAAAATGCATGTAAAGGAATAAACCTAAACCTGTCTATAAATTTTACAAATGCACTGGAGGTTGGGGATGTAATCTCGATACAAGAGTCATGAAACGCAGGAGAATTCAAGTGCAGCCTTCATTATATAAAACATGTCAGGGGTAAAATGAAAAGATTGTGGTTTTCGCTCTGCTTTTGTTGACTTCTGTATGTCCACATCACCTGCTCCCACTCACTATCCCCGGCAGAGGAACATTTTTGGAAAACTAAGTAAAAAAGGTGTGCACAGAGTGCACCAAACAGGGGGTCCTTTGTATGAGGTAGACCCACACACACTGAGGACTCTGTTCCTAAGCCTGGGGAAAAGACAACCAGTGAACAGGGCCAAACATCACAGAGAAGAAAGCACGATGCCACGGTCATAAAATACTAGATTTTAATGGTAATTGGAAGCACATACTTCTGTCAGAAGTGAAAACAATACAAATGCAATATATTCCTAAAATACACCGTGGACTGGCTAATGAACTGTGCTCGCCTTGTCCCCTGGCTAGCCATGGTCAGGATTATAAAGGCTTAACGATGACAATAGGGGAAAGGGCAACCTGGGAGGCCTGTCAAAAGCTCTCAGGCCATTTCCAAACACCACCCTGCACTCCTATAAAATGCCTCATTTCCACTCAGTGGTGGAGCCGCTAACCTCGCCGTGTTGGGGCCGAAAGCGGCAGTGATTTATGATCGCGAGTGCCTGTTCTCTCTCCAGCTTGGCACTCCAGGACTCCAGCAGTGAGTGACAGCGTGCAGAGTAGGCTCAGGCCTGTCACTTTCTCAGCTTTGACCCTGCAGAGCGCCACTCACCAACCTGGGGTTGCTGAGATGTTAATGAGTTAGACCAGTCTCACCCAGTTCAAACCGCAGAACTCGCTATGCGCTTGTTAAGAGCATTTAACTGGTTTAGGCCAAACGACGGCTAATACCACAGACCGCACAAACTGGAACACACAAGATTAAACACACACAGGATTCCCAACCTACAACATACAGATCTTATATTTACAGGACAAACTAATTCAGCCATGTGGATATGGTTAGGTTTTCACAAACTCTGACTTCTGGCAGACAATTACAATAAGTAATCCCACCATGAGACAAAACAAGCACGGCCGTATTATAAACATGCCTGAGAAATATTGAGCCAATTTAATACACTATTTACAATGTAGCAAACAGTAAACAATGATAAACTATATTTCCCAATGGAGGTATGAACCCTTAACAATCAATGCCTGTTCATTTGATCGACTGAGGTCAGAGCAATTATAAAAATAATAGAAAATAATCATTTCTCTTTAACTCCAGACATTGCGGCCATAAAGCTCACATGCTCGTTAGCTCACGTTTGGACTAGGTTTGGACTAAGTTGCTGTGTTTAGAGACTTATTTAAACTCTCAGTTTGGTTTGCCAATACCACCACAAATACAGTTACAAAAAAAGCAGGCTACATTTTTGTGGCACTCAAAAACTTTCAGTACTGTGCAAAAGTCTAAGGCAAACAATTAGATTAGATATGACCATAAATAATTATTACTGTCTCTTCTATAGGCTACAGCAGCAGTTGCTGTATTTAGTGTGCCATCCCCCTACGCTACGCAATAGTAGCATTTGGTAGCTTTATTGAGATACCAAGATGACCCTTTTACAGTGAGAAGAAGGTTGATCAGAAATGGCATTTTTGAAAGCGTAGCGCAAAGAAACCACTTTTTTCCTCAGAAAGGGAGCAGGGTGAATTGACTAAAATATTAGAAAGCTCACAAAGGCTAGAATGAAGACCGATAGAAAAAAGGGTCCAATTAGTGGGTCCAATTGTCAACAATATGATACATGTATTAATTTTACCATTACTAAAACGACAAATGTAATGGTGGCACAGCACTGTAAGTGAAGGCACTGTGAACTTTCCCAAGGTTGCTGCTTGGAAGCCCCAACCATAACCGGCCACCTTAATCTCATCTGTACCCAAGATTTCAATAAACATATCAAATACGACTACCAACAAAGAGCTCAACATAACACTGCTATACACAAAACATGCTTATTAGAACAGCACCTGAGATTTAGCCACAGTTAGAACTGCAACAGGAAGACCATGGATGTCTAATAAATCAAATCAAAATGCTGGTTTAAAAGCCCAAAGTGTTCTAGCAAGTAAAAAACCAACTTTTTTCCCAAAAAAGTATATGTAATACATAACTACCATCTATAAAGGCAAATTTTACTCTTTGGGATGTAACAATTTAGAAGAGTTCCTCCAGATTCCAACATACAACTGATGTTCTCCCCTTGTCTGCGTAGGTTTACTCTAAGCACTCAACTCAAATTTTAAAGACAATGTGTTAGGTCAATCGGCATAATCTGTCTAAACTGTCCCAGAGTGAACAAGTACGTGTGTGAGGGTGTGTGCCCTGCAATAAATTTTCACCATTTTCAGGGTTGGCTACCGCATTGTGACCTGTGCTGCAAGGATATGTACCAAACCCTGACAATCCTGGATTGGAGGAAACAGTGATGAAACACTGGAAACTGAAGTGACTGAGTTAAAAGTTAAGGATCTTTCTTTAGGGTCCAACAGTGTTTGGTGCAGCTGCAATCTAAACTCAATCTAACATTTAGTAGGGGTGCCTCAAGCACCGATCCAAGCTTGGCTCGAACACTTAACTGGTTTTAGTTCAACAACTTAAAATATTTATATCAATACAGGTTACACATCTGATTCCTGCAGCGGAAACAAGCACAACAACTCAGACTGGATTACTTGTCACTCGTGTAGACAAAGTGTGATTACAGTAAAACTGTTCTAGTTCAGCCACACCCATTAAGTGGCTTAATTTCTTTTGACCACTCCTCAAAAGACACCATGAAAAATAACTGTGTCTCTCAACTCTCCATTTCTCTCTCCCCACGTCACAGTAAAGCACAACACACTTGCCATAGTCGCAACAGGAAGCCAAATTTATTGCGCTCAGGTCTAGGAGTTGACACGACGGCACACTGCCTCCTATTTGTTGATTACTATTGATTTTCTTTGATACTTAATTTAAAAATCAATAGAGGAGAAAGAAAAACAGGCATGGTTTACACATACTTTAACATACCATTGTACACCGGAGGAGGCTTCAGTTTTGGCAGCACAGTGGCAACCAATTAGGAGAAAAGCTCTTAACAGGTGAAAGCGTCGGAGCCTTCCAGATCGATTCTCACTTTTTCCTCCCCAATCTCACAAAGTGGCCATAAATTAAGCTCATCAGTGTTGCTCTGTGGACAGCTAAGATGCACAGTGTCTCCGCTCTTCATCTCTTTGTCACTCAAAGCTCTCACACATGCGCCACGCTGTCCTTTAACTGTATGAATGACTGTCAAGCACGAAGAAAAGAGAATTGGAGTGAGAGAAAGAGTGGAAGAAGAGAAAAGAGGATCACCTCGAGTTCATCCGGGTGCGGAGCTTCTTGGCCTTTTTCCGTGCTTTTTGTCTCTCCTCTCCATCTTTGGCACCCTCAGGTGGCACAGTAGTGTCTGTCACTATGTCTACAATGTACTTTTTTAGAGACAGGTGCTCCTGTAGCAGAAAGATCAATCAGAATTATAAAAACAAAAATAATATGGATGCACTCATAGTAAGTCTATGAAACGGAATGTAAACATTAATGGATGTTGACCAGACACTGCCATAGTCAAACAGTCTTTTGATGCTACTGTGATGTAAATATGAATATTATCTTCACAAGTAAACTGAGTGCAAATGATACAAAAACATGTCCGAGACCACGAGCATCTACACAGTGCCCCTAACGGCACTGTATATTTATTCATGGAAAGACACAGTAATTATAGAAAAAAACAGTAATGTACTGTTATAACCCCATCTAGAAGAAAGCATAGTATAATGGACACTTTTCTTAGACAGAAGCCAAACATGAATTGACCGACAGCATTATTATACAGTAGACAGTGAATTTATATAGTTATAGGTTAGAGAGAATGTACAGGTAGGTGGGGGACAAATAAAGAGTACTATTTACAAGAACAGCCACACACACAAACAAATGGTCACCCGAAATGGGTCCAGTGTGTATGTGACTGACTAGCATCAATGTAGCCTTCTACCTGTCATGAATATCTGAAGGACCTATAGAAGCACTGTGTAGGTGCACAATTACAGACTGTAGTCCATATGTTTCTCTACATGTTCTGTTAATCCCCTTTACTCTATTCATGAATGTTCAGGACCTCCACGGGACCACCAAAGATCAGCTACTATTTGGGTGGTAGATTCTTATTCTCATTCTTACGAATGAACCCCAGCAAAAGTTGATGATTTTGTGCATAGAGCAAACTGACAGGCAGTGAGGTTCTACTTACAGAACTGTTACTAGAACCCAGTTCTATACCAGGCAAATTTTTGGCAACAAACACTAAGAGAATATAAAACTTGGTTATACAGAAATTAACCTAATCCCCACGGTTAGATATGGTGGAGTCTATGATTATGTAAAACTGCTTTACATCCAAAAGCCACGTTAAAACACATGGTACCAAGATTCCCATTAGATTTTAATTGAAAATTTGCCTTTCTTTGCCAAAAGCTATAGCTGGGTTATGATTCAATCTTACAACATCCCAAATCTAGACAAATATCCTGAAACACTCAACCAAAACCACACAAATCTGTTCAGCTATCACATATTCAAGCTTTTGACAAGTCCACTGCCTTAAACCCAATTAAATGTGCAAGTTTCCCTGGCATGAGAGGACATAGGAGCCTGCCGGATCTGGAGAGATTCTGTGTTAAGGAGTGTCTCGGATTTCCTGGTCTGTATTCTTCAATCACATCAAACATTATAGGAGTAGACTTTGTGCTGTTATGGTGGCAAAGGGGAAGTACAATGTATTAAATTACAGGATTACTATAAATGTGACACATTTCGGTCTGACTGATTATGCGGACAACTACTTCACTGCATTCCAGATTTTGTCCCAAAGGTGTGGAAACTAACGACCCAAAAACCAAAAATTGTGGAAAATAGCTTTTCTGTTTTTATTTTGCAGATATACAGTATTGAGCAAAAGGTTTAGGGCACCGTTTGACCAGATATTGTTTTGTTCATGGTATAATACCCACATGGGTTCATTATGGGTTTTCTGTACTAAGAATGGGTTTTGTCTCACATAATGTGCTTGGGAGTGGGGGGGGCGCTTTGTGAAAGGGGTATTTAATATGTCTGCCAGATAATCGTACAATGAAACACTAGGAAACTGGTAAGCCCAACTATAATTTCACTACATTATTGACATATTTTAGCAATGCTTTCAAGGCATACATGCCCACCTCAGTCTGATTTTATGGATGAAAACAATCTTACAGACAGGACCACAGCTTGTCGTTGCAAATGGTTTGAAATCTGACAACCTGGTATCAAAGACAGCAATACTCCAGGGATGTATCATTTTCCCGATCCTTTACTGTCTGTGTATACAGTGGGTACAGAAAGTATTCAAACCCTTTTAAATGTTTTACTCTTTGTTTCATTGAAGCCATTTGCTAAAATCAAAAAAAGTTAATTTTATTTCTCATTAACACTCAGCATCCCATCTTGACAGGAAAAAAAAGACGTAGAAGTTTTAACAAATTTATTTTAAAAGGAAAACTGAAATATCACATGGTCATAAGTATTCAGACCCTTTGCTCAGTATTTAGTAGAAGCCCCCTTTTGAGCTAGTACAGCCACGAGTCTTCTTGGAAATGATGCAACAAGTTTTTCACACCTTGATTTGGGGATTCTCTACCATTTTTCCTTGCAGATCCACTTCAGTTCCATCAAGTTGGATGGTGAACGTTGGTAGACAGCCATTTTCAGGTCTCTCCAGATATACTCGATTGGGTTTAGGTCAGGGCTCTGGTTACCTCTCTCACCAAGGCTCTTCTCCTAGGATTGCACGATTTGGCTGAACGGCCAGGTCTAGGAAGAGTTCTGGTCGTCCCAATCCTCCTCCATTTAAGGATTATGGAGGTGCTCTTAGGAACCTTGTGTGAGTGCTGCAGTATTTTTTGTCACCTTGGCCAGATCCATGTCTTGCCACAATTCTGTCTCTGAGCTCCTTGGGCAGTTCCTTCAACCTCCTGATTCTCATTTGCATTGACATAGACTGTGAGGTCTTATATAGACAGGTGTGTGCCTCTCCTAAACAAGTCCAATTAGTTCAATTAAATAAAGCTGGACTACAGATTAAGTAGAACCATCTCACCAAGGATAAGAAGAAATTGACAGCTTGAGAGTTAAATGTGAGTCACAGCAAAGGGTCTGAATACTTATGACAATACTTCAAACAATACAAGTTTTAGCAGCACATGTATTATTATCTATATTAGCTAGTAGTGCACAATTCTCTTAGGAGTGCAAAATATTTTGCCGACCTACTGTATGGGTTGCCAAGCATTTTAACACAAAAATAAAGAAAAAAAAAAGCTGTAGTTCTGCTAGGTTTAAATACCTGGCACATATTGTTCAGGTGACAGTCAATAAATGCTTTCGAGAGGTTTTAGTTTATATTCTGCTTATATTGTATTTAGGTTTTAGAGCAGCACAGATCAGTTACTACACTGCTCAGAATAAATGGGGGATATTTCAAAATGAATGAAATGTCCATCATATAAGAACTGCTGGACAATCTGATCCTGTCCATGCCCCATCACTGTCAGTGTGTTTTGCCAGACTTGGGTGATCATACACCCTACTGAACAGTCAATGTGTGGCACTCTCATCCAGTTTAACATGCTTTTGTTTAACCCCATGAATATGTAACCTGCTGGTCAATCACAATAATTGAGTTTGAACAACTTTCTTTGATACTCAAGGGTGTTAATATTGTTGACCATAACTGTGCATCATATATTGCTTATGAAGTCTTAACATTAACATGGCAACGAAGCAGTGATAACCCAGAAACACCAGGGCTATAGGAATAAACAGCTCTTATAAGCTGAAGGTATAAGGGTAACCTACAGCACTAACAGCAAAGGTGACAATATTTATTGTTTTTGGCTGAGACATTGTGTCTGGTAATTATTTATTTATTTTTACCCACAAGGGTCCCGAAATGCTGAAGGAGAAGTAATACTTTCCAGCTAAAAATCAATGTATCCTCTGTGATGATGTGACATACAGGGTAAGAAAGACAGACAAAAATCAATTTAAATGATGCATGTGATGAAACGCAATTATTCAACTATTCTGTCACCCAGTACCTCAGAGAGTGAGCGAGAGAGAGAGGGGAGAGAATAAGATTCAGTGGATCTGTCTGGACATTTGGATGCCATTCCTTGGGATAATGGAACAATGCTGAAAAGCCTTTGTTCATGCCATAAAAGTAAAACACAGGAAAGATGTAGGTAGGTGAAACGCATAGCTTTAAACAAAAGTTGTTATTAAATTTATATTTGCAAATACTCGGGTAGTATCTTGCTGGACTTGTACTTTTGTACTACGTACAAAACAAGCAGAACTGCTCAGTTTAGAATTGTTTTAGGTCAAAAGTGGGTATAAAATTAAAAAGTATAAGCATCAGGTGCGTTCTCCTAATAAAGCAGTAAAAATGTGCGCGTGAGCATGGCACACTTAAAGTTGTGAAAAACAAAATTGTTTACTTATTTTTTGTTAAAATACCTACTTACATCTATGATTGGAATGCTTTATACACGTCACACTTTTACATGTGATCTCCGCAGAGCCCCTGCAAGCCTGATCCCGAAAAGTTTGTGCTAAAAATAAAATGCTTGTTCTAAACACATTATTATAATCATTAGTGTCAGTCTTGGTAAGACAAGCTTCTTAGTTAGACCACACTTGCATGACTCTGTTCATCATCACTATCCATTTTATATTTTGGAATCATCTTTTCCATGCACCTAAACAGTAACGCTAAATGCTAAAAGGGAGACAGTATTTTTTCAGAGGCCCAGGGGAACAGGACCAGAGTCTTGCAGTCATAACAATTGGCACACATTGGTCAAAGAGGCATCTGGCAAGTAATCTCGCTGAAAGGCTATCTCCATCTCCTGCTTCTCTTCACCCGGTAATGGGATTGTTTCTGTAAAAACTCATGCGCCATCTTGAGAGTACATCACAGAGGGGCTTAGCGGAGGGAAATACGACCAAATATGCAGTGAACTAGTTGCTGGACTAAACCTTAAACAAATCAAAGTACATTTGAATCCACATGGGAGGCAAGCCATGTAAATCGGAGGGGAGTCAAGATGATACTAATTTTGGTTTGTAATTTTTGTACGTCTCACAAAGTATAAAGTACTAGGACGATTTAAATCAGAACAATCTGGCTGACTCAGGACTGGGACAGTGATGGATCTTCCAAAAGGAAAAAGAAGATTGCACAATTGAGTGCTTTATTTAGGCAGGCCATGTTTGAAGTTTGTAAACATCATATGCTCAACTTTTTAAGTAAAGAGGTGTTTGAATTCAGAGGGTCACCCTTTTCTACTTGTTCCTATTCCCCATTTGATAATCAATACGATTAATCCTAATTTGAATGAACACGTATATGCCACTACTTTAACTACATTTATTTTCCGTCTCAGCACTATTTTAACGAGTGGGTGGGTTTGTGCACAGAACTCGCCTTGTCAGTACAATGATTTAGACGGGGAAGGTGTGATAGGTGTTTCCTTGCACCTGAGAGACAAAAGGAGGGGTGACAGAGTGTGAGAAAGATACATGCCTAGGGCAAGAGTCTGACAATACCATGGGGTTTTGTGCAGGTAAAGGGAGTAATGAGAGACTACTCCATACATCTCATCACCATGACCTTCTCATGACCAATAGATCCTCCCAGTGTGACACTCATATGGCCCACCCATCCTCCACCCCATTGTTTCACACAAAGGGCAGCACCGAACACTTTTGCCCCCCGTGTCAACCAGACAGCTGCATGTCACCCAGGTTCAAGGTGAATATATGGTGTATCAGGTGGCATGTTGATGCTATTGCTCTCTCACTGTCACACAGAACATCACTAGTACACATTAATGTGTTAGGAGGACTCAACCTTCGTTCATTGTATGGCAAAATACTCGACACGCATTGGCACTTCTTGTATTTGGTCTTATATCAACATCGAACTTAATTTAATGTTCTAATAGAACAAACAGTCCAAACATCAAACAATTACCACGATTTCAATGTAGGTAACATTATCATACGAGGAATTACATTCACTACATAGCTTACTGGTGATAAAGTGTACTGCTCTCAAAAGTTAGTTCAAAATGGAATGTCACCAATTGTTGTGAGTAGTGTAGCTTACATCCATCAAGTGGGATTTCACTGAAATCTAAATCTGAATGTGCTACATATATGTACAAAGAGTTAACAGAAGAACATTTTCAGAAATATGTCTGTGCAGGTTTACTCTGAGTACACCAGTTTCCCACATTACAAAGTCATACATTAGGTTAATTGGTGTTTCCAAAGTGTCCTTAGTTTGAGTGTGTGAGCGCATGTGCCCTGCGATGGATTGGCGCCCTGTCTAGAGTTGTCACTGGCTGGGTTTCTGCTTTTCCACAACCCTGACTAGGATTAAGTGGCTAAGACAAATGCATGAATGAATGTTACATCCAGGATGTGAGCAGTGGTTTGCACATTTAGCTGCACTTGCATACAAATGTACATATGGGCCAAATTTGCTGAAATATATGCAGATTTACTGGCATGAATTTCTTTATAATTGCCATTGGGATTGAGATCCCAGGTGCTCATGTTTGTTCTTAAAGGAAAGAAAAGGTTTTTTTTAATTAAACTGATTGAAAACTGTCATATTAAGATGATCTGCGCACCACAGCTCTCCTTTTACAGCGCGAGTCTCTGGGAAAGTAAAGTGAAATTGAGCATCTTCTATTTAAGAGGTCAATTAAGTTTTTTGGTTGGGTGTCAAGGATGAACAATAAATTTAAACACCCGGGCATCAAACACAACGGGTCAGGAACATCGAATATATTACCCTAAAACAAGACAGGCGATGACCAATAAAAGTAAGTAAGGAGAGCCGAGCATTCCCTAAGCCCATCGATCCATCCCTGTTGATGATCACCTTATTTTCAATTTAATCTGCGAGTCCTTAAAAAGGCAAAATGTGACCAAATACAGACAGAAGAACCATGGAAAGGCGCTTCTGCAGAGAAACTATACTGTGACCTCGACATAGTTCAGCCAACTGTCTTAATTCTAATTAAAAATCTTTCACAACGGCAAGAGTTATGGCAGGCTCGGCTGGAAAATAGGTGGCTGTTGCACGAATGAAATATAGCACACCAAAATGGGAAGAGACATAAATATGGCTGGCTAAACGCTCCTGGTAAAACTATCCAAACAAAGTCTCCAGGTAGACCGCCTTCAGGTGCAGCAAATGAAAAAGTGGTAGAAAAACAACTTTGATGAGGGCCTAGGATAACTTTTTTTTAAAACTAAATAGAGCAAAAGACATCGCTGATTATTAGAACAATTTACACTGACAGCGCCCGTAATAATTCTCTCATTGTGCAAATGTCCTTCACTGTTCTACATTGTATTCCATAAATTTTCTATGGAATCAAATTATAGTTTGAATGAAGTTGGGTTAAGGAAAGAAACTGTATAATTATTGTAATGCATTCATTTAGAGCCCATGTTCTAATCCATGACTAATCTGTGTTTACCTATCAGACAGGCAAAATGGGCAATGGTAAAGACTATGTCAAGGAGACATTAAAAACGACCTAGTGAAAAAAGGTTTGTTTGATGGAGGTGTGAAGGTCAAAAAGGTACAGTATATAACATCAACAGTTGTCAGCTATAGCTAGATCCCAGTGCAAAAGGCAATCTCATATTGCAGAAAGTGGCTTCTTGTTTAACGAGAGGAATCCATATGACAGGCTTCCAGAGACAAGGGCTGATCTCACACTTCACTGCCTCAGTGAACTCTATAGCTGAATTTCTCCCAGCCATTTACTGATGCACATACTTACCAATTAAGTGTAGATATAAATTTGTGCATTTACGGGATCAATATTACAGCTTCCTGTGATTTATGGAACGGTCTTCCTAAGGCATCATGTTGCATACGTCATGTAACTTGAAAGTGTTTGCTTGTAAAAGGAGCTGTGCAGCAACATAGCACTTATTTTCATCAACTAGACTGAATTAAATGCAGACTGGTGATGGATCCTAAACTAAAAAACATGATTTCATTTGTAATTTCACTTGACTGAAGGATACTGATTACACTGATGTTTGGGGTCTACTTGGTCATCGCAGCGCAAAAAGCCACATGGTTCAATTTAAAGCGATTCAGCTCAAGTGTGACTCTACAAGTCTGAGCCAATCCCATCCAGTCTTCAAATTCTTACATGGTGGATGAAATTGCAGTGTCAGGGTCAAATTTTTGGCAGTTAGACATTAAAGCTCTGGACTACTAATTATAAGGTTGTTAGTTGAATCCATGCCTCTGGCAAGCTGCTGCTGTTGGATCCTCAGGCAAGGGTCGTAACTTTGAACTGTTCAGCTCAACTTGTTAGTCATTCTGGATGTACGAGTCTGCTAAATACAGTAAATGAAAATGTAACCCGCCTGTTACCTTAAACAACATAAAATAATGATCAAGCCAATAATAAAAATGACAAACTTTTTTTTTTCCAAAATCGGACTAATTTTACCACCAATCCATATAAGCTACTAATATCTCTTGGTATCCAAGTAACCTGCTAGTTTCATTTATATACAATCCTTTCTGTTTTAATTCAGCTACAATTCTCTTTATCCTGCCCAGTGGAACACAGGTTCCCCATTTAAGCTGGGTTTCTGTAACATCTTGTGGAATGCCATGAAGAATTAAGTCTGTTCTTCAAAATTTGTCTCTACATGTGAAAGAGCCAGACTTTGTGAACAATGCTGGAAAGAGACTGAGGATTTGTGAAACAGCAGAAGACTACATATCACTGAAAATGCATGGGTTTAGTGTAGTTCTTGAGGTATGGCAAGGTCATTTTGCTTTTTGGAACTTTTTGGAAATTTCTGGAATCCCCATTTCCCCAGAAATTGTCATTCCACATGTGCAGATCATGTATTAGTAAGTGCTCTGTGAGTGTATAAAGATAAGCATGGCTGTTTATTGGTTTCTATCTCTGAATAAAAGTGAGTAACGGTGTCTCAAAAAGAGAATACTGACTATATAGTGTCAGAGTAGCATGGTTAGCACACCAACGGCTAGTGCTCTAAATCATTCGAACACTCACACCATACAAATCAATTTCTTGTGAACTCTCTACTCCAGTTTTTAACACAGGAACTTTGAAAAGGACTTCGGTTAGTAAATATCAAAAAGTATGACTACAGTAAATGTCATACTATTTTTGATCGGTATATCAAAAATACCACTTATTTCTATCTACAAATACAAGCTAAGCTCAATTATTGTCAGAGAGCTAGCCAGTATGCAACATGGGATAAAACAGGACACATTTACATTTACGGTGCCTGGTATTTTAAATGAGGGTGAGGATGAAACTTTCGCTGGTCCATTTAAGTTTTAATTAAGTCATCAGTGAGAGTATCAATCGAATGGGAGTCTGAATATAAATTCAACTCCTGTTTTTGGGTTGTAAAATTGGGTTCTCTGCGTACTTTGTCTACAGAAATGTGTTTTGGCTCTCGCTATTTGCTCACTACTCGGCACACTTGTAGGAGTCTAGCATGAATCATGACTCATAATTCAATACAGACCAATTCTGATTCACAATAGGCCTTGCTCAGTGTAGATTACCACAGTGTTTATTGCATTTTTCTTTATTTCTACATGTAGCTTTAGTGCAAATAAACCCCTGGGTTCTGAAAAGGTTACTAATAACAGCAAGCCAAAAACTTGCTGCAGCTATGCTAGCACTCCGAGGTCACCAACTATATTTGCCTTTAAGTCTCGCTTTCAATCCATTGCTCACAAAATTAATTCAGGTTTTTCAACACTTTCCTATAAAAGAAACTTTGTGTTACTGATTTTAACCAATTGTAGTGTAATGTATCTAATGTGTTTTCAGCAATAATTTGGGCTCTGCTGTTATACAGTATAAACTATCTTAAACTACTTGGTTCATGAAACGTTTAACTTCTGATGGATTTGTTGAAATACATTTGCATCTGGAAAATTTGACTCCATTAACGTATATAATGCCTAATACAGTGTGGATGATTTTCTATGGGTCTGGACCGAATGCCTTCAATTTATATTATTCCTTATGGGAAGAATTTGCTCTGTACTTGACAAGCCTTCAGAAATGAACAGTGAGAACCAAGGTATCACTGTACTATATGATAGTTTGGTTTTTAGGATTTTATTGACACTTTAGCACATATTTGGCTATTTATGTTATACTGCTGAATAAATTCATCATTAAGCAGAGGTCATTACATACAGGATCAAAGAAAATCAGCTATATACACACCACAATTAGTATTTTAAGAAAAGTAGAAAGTTCAGTGTTTCTTTAGTGATGTCTCTTGGGGAAGGTCTTTCATGTCCCATTAATAGGATTGTCTTGTGAGGTTGTAAACAGGGACATTGATTAGGATGTGTTCTATTATTAGGGGACAATTGCATTGTTGACATACTGTAGGGAGAGTTTGGGAGTCTTACTTACCACCTCCTCATCTGATAGTTCTCTTCCCTGGATACTGCTGCTCTCCCTCACTGCCTGCTGGTGTCTCTTGCCCTTGGTGTGACTGAACAGGTGCACCTCGGAGGTGATCTAAAAACATACGGGTCGAAGGTCACTCTCAAAGAAACAATTCCAATGGCAGCCAGGTGCGGAAGAGATACCTACACCATCAACAGAATGGTGTCAAGTTCACAATATGCTACGTACTGTTTACCTTGCCAAGCTTCTCAGATAACAAAACAATTGTCACAATCTAAGGCTTAATTCAAAGTCAAATATAATCCCAAATCATGACTGACATCTGAAAGGTAGCATGCTACAGTCACAGCATATAGCAGATGCTCTCATACAGATTGATTTATAACTGAAGCAGTTTTACAACATACAATACAAGCAACTGTAGACAGAAAGTTTTGCGGAAAGGGCTGACATTGGAAACTTTCAAGATTAAAACTCTGGACCTTCTGGTCCATAGTCCAGAACCTGAAACCTGTCACCAAAATCTCCTCAACACCAGAACAGTATGATGCACATAACAGCAGAATATCAAACAACAACAAACCTACAAGCACACTTCTTTTGTGAAGTTACTAACTTGAGCAACTCACAATTTTGGCTTGTACTGTTAATCAGAATCATTTCACAGATCAGAGCAATACAATTAACTTTATTGAGACTGATTCTAGAAAGTGAAATGCATGCCATTCTATCATAAGGTGCTGGCATTGTTTTCCGCTTAGCATTGGATGCAAGCCCGGCCTGGGTTCAATGTCATTAAGCAGAGTGCTTCCCTCTGACCTAAAGATGATGGCTGGAGTCACCAGCTGGCCAAGGTCATCTGACATTTTAACAAGATTTCATTCTCCCTGGGCAGTCAATCTAATGCATGTTTGAAGCCTCAAGGTGTGGGACTACTACTACAGTGGAAGATGGTCCTCTAGACTGATTTGTTGCCAGTCACAGAAAAAGCACGATCATGACCAGCCATAAATCTCTGATCCAAGTTCATGTATAATTAATGCAGTTAAATGTGGCTAAGCTACTGGACTGTGTACCAGAAGGTTCAGGGTTCAAACCCCACTTCTGCCAAGCTGCTACTGTTAAATCCTTGAGCAAGACCCTTACGTAAGATCGTATCAAAGGTAAATCACTCTGAATAAGGTAGTCTGCTAAATGACAATTTAAATGTTCTCTTTTTTAAAACCCCACATATGAGCCACTGGCTCATTCTGTATCAGTAAGTCTATCTGATCACAAAAAACACTAAGTATTTCTTGTATGCCTTAATATGATTACGCAGATAGGTTTGGCACTGTAGACTAAACAATTTTGTTTTCACAGATCAGGTCCCATTTGGCTATTTTTAGCACTACAGTGACACTGATGTGGTGGTAGTTTGTTAGAGTGTGTTGTACTGGTATGAGTGGATCAGACAGCAGTGCTGTTGGAGTTTTTAAAATCTTAGTGTATCTGCTGGACAATATCATGTGAGCACTGATGAAGTATAAGAGGATGACTAACATAAACAACAGATGAGCTACTGTCTCTGACTTTACATTTACAAAGTGGAGCAATATGGTAAATTCCTCTAATAAAGTACAAAAGTGTGTATGATCCAATCATACCAGCTCAACACATCACCATCTTAGTGTCACTGCAGTGCTTAGAATGATAGACCACCCAAATATGCTCACAAAAATAGGATTATAATAAAATGATGAATAATTAAATAAATAAATAAATTTTGTGAGCAGTGTAGTAACGGTTCAGTGACTGTCATGACCATTGGTGAACAAAAGAGGGTTAAAAGTATGAGAAAAAAAACAGATGGACTAGTCAGTAAATGTATAACTACAATGTGCAGTTACCACTAAAACGTAAAGAATAAGCAGAATATAAACTGAAAAATATAGATTGCACAAGACTGTTGTACATTACTGTATACATACATACTCAGATTGGGCCATGTCAGAGAAAGTATACAGAGTAAATCCCCACAAACACGGGGAGGACATGCAGACTCCACACAGCAAGGAAAAAAACCACTCCACCTGGAATCCAACTTGGGACCTTCTTGCTAGGAGTCCTGCTATGTACAGAACCAGCACACCACAATTTTATTTTAGGCTATGATTAAAAATAATCAAAAAAAAATTCATTTCAGTATTCTACAGGAATCATAACTGTCCTTTACAATGTCAGATTCAATGTAATAACACTGTAATAATACTGCTCATTGTATACTTTAACTGATTTCTGTTAATCTTTAATGGTAGATCATAAATCAGGGAAGAAACACTAATCAATTAGATCTCACACATTAACCATACCTAATTCAAGTGAAAACCCATAATTGCTCCATAGCAGAAGAAGCAAGAGCAAAAGATGCAGAAGTGCCACAGCTTGCTGTTTTGTGGAATTAATGTAATGCCCATTGTACACACCATTGTTAGGGATATTTAACTTTATTAAGTACCCAGGTACGTTGAACAACACTGTCTCTGCAAACGTTCGAGCCATTTATTTAGTTTTTAATGACCTCAGTTTTCATTGACTCATTAATGGAATCTGTTCCGATTTGAATCAGTGTACAGTACTAAACCACAAAAAAGTCTAAGATGTCTGAAACACTCTGACTTGCTCTGACTGACCTGAAATATGATCAGGAGGCGAGAAATTAAAGTCTGTTCCTCTTGCACAATTACAGATTTTCTGTGCCAACTGTCAACTCCAACTGGCCTAAAATCTGCAGACTAGGTCTCAATAGCACACATTGAGCCTGATTTTTAATCAGGGCTATAATCAGGGTAAAAAGTAGTGTAACCTCAGCTTAAGACAACAATGGAAAAAGAAAATCTTTCACATCAGATGCATTTAAGCATAAACAGAAAGTTCATCCATGTGTGAATTTTTCAAATAGGATCAATGACACAAATAGAATCATTTAAATTATTTAAATGAATGACGGGAATAGGAAACTCTTACCACAACGTTGCAGAGGGAGCACTGCTTCTTGCGCTCATAGGGAGTAAGTTTGGGTGCATAATCTGGGTTGGCATGTCTGCCACTGCTCAGCTCAGCTGCCTTCTCCTTCCTCTGCTCGATTTGCTCCATGTGTCTGCGGCTGCTCTCATCATGCTGCAGGCAGCAAAGGAAAGGAGAGGACTCCATGTCAGAACTACGGTCACATCTAAAAGAAATGCCACTATTCCTAGGGTAGGGAACAGAATTGCCTTCATCTGGATTTTCTTTTGAAGCTCCTCCATGGCCTCCTGTTGGGCAGCACTAAGGGCTGCCAAGCGCTCCTCACGGTCCCTGCAGAGAAAACACATTTGCTTAAGGACCCAACCGTGGCAGCTTGGCAGCGGTGGGATTTGAACCCTGGACCATCAGAGTCCAGCACCTAAACTGCCAGGCTACCGCAGTAGCAGTAAACAGCAATAGTAAACAGCAACATTAACTGGGGGATCTCAATCAGTGTGACTGCAAAATTATTAAACATGAATGAATTTCCCAATATGAACTTATTCATTTTTTTTATACGACAGTCAAGTTAAGACTTCATTATTCATTAACGTTCAGTTATCTTGTACAGGGGGCACAGCAGAAAGAACTGTATAGACAGGGCACCAATCTATCTTAGGGCGCACACACACATACACACTAGGGGTGCTTTAATCTTATGCGCGTCTTTAGACTGGGAAGGAAACTGAAGTAGCTGGAGAAAAAGGTGCAGACTCCACATCGAAAGGACCCAAAATAGTGAGTCACAGTGCCACCCCGAGATGTTATTACTCCTTTTTTAAACCATTCACGAGCCACTGTCAGAAAATACTTATTCTAAGCTTTAATACAAGTTTACACAATTGAGCCACTAATGGAAAAAATATTATTTTACAATTTTATTTGTGACTAAAGTACTACTTATTAGATTAGTGAGTATTTCTTAATTTTACAGGTTAGCACCCAAATAAAAAAAAATATGCAGTGGAATCTCTAAGGGACTTAATTTGAACTTAATTGGTTCCAGAGACCATTCGAACTATGCTTTATTTGAAGTCGGAATCAAATTTCCCCACAAGGTCAATAAGATTAATCTGTTACGACTTCAAAATGGTTTTCCTATTTTCATATGAAATTAATGATTAAAGGCATTAATAAAGCAAAATGTATGTGATACAATAACAATCAAGAAGTACATGAAATAAGTGAAACACGTTACTGAACAGTCAATGTGTGGCACTCTCATCCAGTTCTGTTCACCCCCATGAATATTTCACTTATTACTCACCCACCATAATTAAGTTTGCATCTCATTTGCATAATCTAACAGCTTTCTTTAACTTTTCATTTGCTTTTCTGATGACCTTGTTTAATGACATCGTTACGCTTTTTTTTTTTTTACATTTTGAAATATCCCCAACTTTCTGTGAGCAGTGTATTTAAGCAATTTCCAAATTTATATGCAGTTATTTTGTAGCAGATACTCCATAAGCATTATAACTGCATCAGCAGTTAGTGGTAGCAATATAAGCACAGAGTTTTGAGTTATGTTAATTATAAACAGTTTACCTTATCTATTCCTAACAGAGTTTTATTTTAGTTTAAACATTTCGGGCATTATTAAACAAGACATCTCTCCAAAAGCTCTTTCAAACGTGACATTTCATATATTATCTTTTTATATTATTGGCCAGACTCCTTTGGGCTGCTCTGTTTGTCCTTGTATTTTGCTGACAGAGACTACTGTGCTATCCAATGCTGATACAGACCTGGCTCTCTCACGTGCCGCATCCTCCCTCGCTCTCTCTTTCTCCTGTCTCTGCTGCTCTATCCGTGCTTCCTGCTCTCTCCTCTTCATCAACAGCTCCTCCACCCGTGCCTGTCGCTCTGCCTCCAAAGCCCTTTTACGCTCCTGGTACACAAACAGAACAGACATTATCCTTTAATTAAAAATGACTAAACAAGGTATTACATTCAGATGAAAACACAAATAAAAACAATAAAGAGAACGGTAAAAAGTACACAACCTGCACAGCTTCATCTCTGGCCTGCTTCTCTTCTTGCCTCCTCTGGCGCTCCTCCTGCAGTTCATTTAGTCGCTGTTCATACTCATTCAGCTTAGCCAGCACATCATGCCTCTTATTCTGAGCCTCTAGCGTGTTTATGAATGCAATTTCATTCACCTACAAAAAAACAAACAAACAAAAAAAAAAAAACACACACACTAAACTTGATGCCGTTCATTTTGGTGGGAGGGGAAAGGGGTGAAAGATAAAGAAAAATTGGGGAAGGGGAAATAAGGAAAATGTGTGAAATTGTCTTTG
>JAUZST010023257.1:0-23992 GCA_034779995.1 Parotocinclus haroldoi
AGAGAGGGAGGGAGAGAGGGAGAGAGAGAGAGAGAGAAAGAGAGAGAGGGAGGGAGGGAGAGAGAGAGAGAGAGAGAGAGAGAGAGAGAGAGAGATAGAACGAGAGTGAGACAGAAAGAGAGAGGGAGAGAGAAAGAGTGAGACAGAACGAGAGAGGGAGAGAGAAAGAGAGTGAGACAGAGAGAGAGAAAGAGAGAAAGAGAGTGAGACAGAGAGAAAGAGAGTGAGACAGAGAGAAAGAGAGAGAGAGAGAACAAGAGTGAGACAGAACGAGAGAGAGAGAGAGACGGAGAGAAAGAGAGAAAGAGAGAGAGGAAGGGAGAAAGGAAGGGAGAGAGAGAGAGACGGAGAGAAAGAGAGAAAGAGAGAGAGGAAGGGAGAGAGGAAGAGAGAGAGGGAGAGAACGAGAGAGTGAGACAGAGAGAGCGAGAGAAAGAGAGATAAAGGGGGGTAGAGAGGAAAGAGAGAGAGATAACGCCTTGTGTTAATACAACATTATGTTCCAGTGCTTATAAAGTACAGTGTGAAAAGAATTAGTAAGTCCTCATTTTCCATTTTTACTAGCATTTTCCATACTGGTTCATTTATTTTAATTGGTGTTATAAGTCATTACTAATAATGGTTAATCAGTTTTGTGCCCGATTCTGCTTCTGTTTCCTATCGAGTCCAAGTTGTAACTCGAAATTTCGGGGAAAAACAACGTTACCAATTGTTTAGATTCCAAAAACTAGGTACCTGTTAAATAACTGAATTTGGATTCCACATTTTGGTTCCTACTATCACCTTTTATGCTTCAAGTACACAGTCGCTATTAGTGCAAATAAGCTGTAAACAGGAACCTATCTATAACGTCTGTCTGAT
Organism: Parotocinclus haroldoi; assembly: GCA_034779995.1. Classification (NCBI taxonomy): domain Eukaryota; kingdom Metazoa; phylum Chordata; class Actinopteri; order Siluriformes; family Loricariidae; genus Parotocinclus; species Parotocinclus haroldoi. The sequence goes on from JAUZST010023257.1 coordinate 862, forward strand.
AGGTCATGTTGTGATTTTATTTTGATAAGATTGACTATAGCATTAGCAGGAGATGAACAAATTTGCTAAATGCACTGTGTGTGGAAAGTTGATCTGCTATAAAGGAGTTTGCACCTCCAACATGACAAAACATCAAAAGCACCAGCATGAAATTAAGCATAAGCAGTGTACGGTGTTCGGCCAATTTCAGCAGCTTAGCCCAAAATGCTGCATTAGCCAGGAGAGTCTAAAACACTTAGCATAAACAAATCACCAACATTTGGTGATTACCCTTGACATTTGTGTATACGTATGGGCACTGTGTATGACGGACAATTGGTTATCTCTCTCACCTGTCATGCTCTTTGTCTACTAGGTGGTAGCGGGCACGGAAGGCCACCAGATGGGCGTAGTAGGCAGGAGCTGGGATGGAGACGGAGCGAGTACAGCGCACGTACGTGTGGCACAGCTGGTAGGTGAGCAGCTGGAATTCATCAGCAGTGAAGCAGTTGTCATCCCACAGCACATGGTAGTGTGAAGGCCGGCTCGTGCCCTGAGATATGAACAAAAACAGTACAGCACTTTTAAGAGAGTATTAGAAGATATCCAGTGCGTTAACAAATGCATAAGGAAATTTGGGAAATGTTCAAAAACACTGGTTGGAAGGAATTTGTGTATTTCTCTCTCTACAATGCACAATATCATCAAACAATACAAGGAATCTGAAAAAAATGTAAGAAATGCAAAGAGCCAGTGCACGTCCATAAACAGAGAGAGAGAGAGAGAGAGAGAGAGAGAGATAGAGAGAGAGAGAGAGGGACCGACACCTCAGACTGCATCAAGAACTTCATCAAGAGCTGATAGAAAAACATTGGCAATTACTTTGGCAAACCTATATCACTACAGATTTATATTCACAAATGCCACTTAAAACGTAACTGATCAAAAAAGAAACTTCATAAGTAGTACGTCCAGAATTTCGACTTTTATGGGCTCGGGGGCATTCAAAACATGCAGCATATAAATGTGTGTTGTGATCAGACGAATCAGTATTCAGATCTCTTTTGGAAGAAATGGACACTGCGTGCTCCAGACCAAAGATGAAATGGACCACCCAGACTGTTTTGAGCAGTCAGAAAAAAGTCAGGGTCAGACCCAGGCTGTGTTAGTGCCCTTGATAAAGGTCGTTTACACTGATGTGATGGCAGCATTAACGTAGAAAATGCTGAGATTTCAGAGCAACGTATGATGATCTCAAGAAGACAGCTTTTTCAGAGACGGCTATACTTTTTTCAACAAGACAATGCAAACAAAAAATGTTGCACATCTTAAGATGTGTTTGCAGGAAGAATTGGACAAAATAACACCTGAAACACTAAACTGTTGGGTATCATCTATGCCAAAAACCCTTTTTTTTTCTTGTGAGAAGGAATGGCAGCAGCATAAAGCTGTAAACGCTTTACATTACAGCAGGCCTGATGTGCAGGAATTGATGTATTTTAACGAATAAAAAGCAGCTGAACAAACAAAACACGAAATATCTCAGGTTCATACGGTCTGCAATTTTTCATACAGCCCCAACTTGTCCTGATTTGGGGTTGTACTAACAAAGTATTGAATTCACAGTTAAAAAGCATTCTGACAGCCACAATATATAGTGACTTAAAAGAATCTCTGCTCACCGCTTTTAGCAAGTAGGCATTTAAGGGAGGGCACCTGCAAACGCTCCTTCAGAACCAATCTGTGATGCTGATTAATTTAATGGGTCATATTAGAGAACGTTGGATACGACTGAGATGCAGTATGCATGTACAATATAGTAGGTGTTCATTTCAGAATGTGTGTGTACCTGTATTCCAGCGTGACTGCAGAGGTAAAAGTCAAACTCATATGGGTGGGTGATGTCTGTGTCAACTGTGGTGCCAGCAGGAATGTTACCACTTCGTCCAACCTAAAGAAAGATGGAGCAGAAGGAATAAAACAGGTTTTAAAGGCATTCCTTCATTCTACTGTAAGACTGAAAAAAAAAAACATTCTATAAATACTTCTATCTCACCCTCTCATTACGATCAGCGCAGAACAGGCGTGTGTGGTGACGTTTTTGCACTACGATGTAGGTGATACCTGGCTGGTACTCTCTCTCCAGACTGATGCAGGCCTCTCTTATAGCCAGTAGCTCATAATACAGTACCTGCACAGACAGCATGGTTTAAAAAGCTATAAGTAATGACTACAGAGCCTAGGAGGTTTTACTAGCTTTAATTCAGTGTCTCAGCAGGCTAAAAAATGAAAGGCAATCGCAAAAAAAATTAAGTATTTTCTTCACAAAAGTAGCACAGCATTGCAGGTCTGACCTGTCGGAACTGTCCCTCAGACACTCCATCCCTGTAGAAGATGAGACGGGTGGGTTTGTAGCGCGTGGATTTGTAGAACTGGATGAGTAGCTCTCGGACCATGGACGCCAGGTCCTGGATGACCTCCTGTCTAGGCCTTTGCACACGCACCGTGGCACAGTAGCGGCTAGGATGAGCATCCATACTGCCCACTACCTACATGCATACATGAAGGACCAGAAAGCGATACGTTAGAACACGTTAGGATTCATCTTAATGAATGTGATAAACAGTAAAGTGTGCTGTGTTTGTATTTTATAATGGAATCAAATGTGGCTTGAGAGCAATCTCACAGCAGCAATTGAAGGCTTTTTGCCATCTCCAGCAGGAGGATGAGTGACATCAGCACCTAAAAAGATGACTGGCTGCTGGAAGACAGATGGCCTAAAAAAGGGGGACAAAAAAACCAAAACAAATGAAACGTCCTTATACACAGTACCAAACTAATCAAATGTGCATTGTTCCTAAAAAGTACAAACCGCTGATGAGGAACCAGGATGTTGTTGATGCCACCTAGCTTGACGTTGATTTTAAGGCAGAGGTTGGACAACGTCTGTGGAGACGTCTTCACTACGTTCTTCACCTGCACACACTGAGTAGCCATTCCGAGAAGAGTGTCTCCTACACGCTTAACCTCCGCTACACACACAGACAAGATACAGATATTGGATATTTATAATGGCTTTTATAAAGCACTTTGTTCCTTTAAGCACAATGCCTGTGGTTTACACGTTTATCGTCATAATTGATCATGCTAAAGGTGTAACGATACTTCCTGCTCATTATTCGATTTGACACCGATTCGATTTTGTCCCGATTATCGATTTTGCTTTTCATAAAAGATGGTCTATTTGAATTTTTATTTAACTTTTTATTTCTGTACTGTAAACAAAGCAAAACAATTCACATTTTATTGTTTTTAAACTATTTTTTTTTATTTAATTTTTTGTCAAATGCCCGTGTCCTTCCATGTCTGAAACGCAACAGATATGTTTTAATAAAGATATACAGATATTTTTAAACATAAGTCTGAAGCTTAATAAGTGAAGCCACATTTACACTCCCCCTGTAAGGCCATTAACCCATTATAAGCTTCTTATTAATGCTTAACTCTTTTTTTTCTTAACTTGACTTAATTAAACGGATAAAGAAAAAAAAACTTTTGCCAAATGAATAAATGTCTCAATGTCTCTATTCTTGCTTGCAATTTGCACTACTATTCCAGATGACATAAAACTGCTGGCACAGGTCTAGTTTGAGTCAGCAAATTATTAATGGGTCTCTACCGTAAACAGGTGTTTTCCCAGGTAGGATGACAATGATGAGTTGCAGGCCAGCATAGGTGTTTTTCAGGTGCCTGAACATGGGTTCTACGCTGTCTGCTCCCTGAGCATACTTGCAGAAGCACGGCTGTCCCTGAATGGGCATTCCGGCGTCTTTAGAGATCTTACGCAGCTGATCAGTAAAACTCCTGCAGGCAACAAACAGAAAGTCTGATGTTAGCTATGGTACTTTAAAATAGAGGTAAAAATGCCTAATGAATCGTGTTTTTGGAATGTAATCTAGACACCACTAAAATAATCGAATCAAATTGCTTTTTAAACTAGTTACAAAGAGAGATGGGTGATGATTATATTGCCCCCGAATAAAAAAAAAAGTCTATGATTTTAAGTACTACATTTAGTATGCACTTATTATGCAGAACTACATCACTTCTCCATGACCTGTCCACAATTTCAAGGACTGTGGGATCGTTAGTGAAGAAGAGAAGAGATGAAGAAAGAAGAGAGGACTTACTTGAGGATCTCCTCTCGACACTGTCTCTGTGTGGCAAAGCAGGCAATGGCCCAGATTTTGATTTCAACACCTGTGTGGAACTGCTTCCCTCTCATGTCCCATACACCGTGGCTTGGAGTGGCAACTGTGCGATTCTGCACACACAATAACACATGCATGCATAGAGAGAGAAAGAAACACAGAGGGATCACACCTTGGGTACATGTTCCCAAATCCTGACAAGAGCTATGAAACCAAATAAAGATCATGTGTCTAAATTACATCAACATCAATATATTTATATATATATATATATATATATATATATATTAAACATAATATATTGCTGATCTGTCGCTGTTTAAGCAGTGTGTGCCAAGACTGCCAGAATGAAGGAAACTCAGCGATTGCATTTACATTACAATTTGTAGCATTATATTGATTTGTAAGTGTTAGACTGTTTTCTATTTTAGGTCTACAGGTATGCCTGAACATCCGTTCACATATATGGTACGTCCATGGTATTATAAGGTCATTATCCTTAATATTAAGGTTATTATCCGACTTAACCCATATATTAAATATACAGTGCGCACAAAAATTAGGAGACATTTCAAAATGAACAGAAGCATTTTGTTGATCAGAAAAGCAAATGAGAAGTCAAAGAAAGATGTCTGATTCCGCAAAATGAGATTACATTACTCCATTACAGCGATTGACTAGCAAGTAACATTCAGGTGAAGGTGAAATGTCTTATTTTGTTGATTTAAAACGTTAGCACAACCTCGATGGGAAACAAAAACATTATCACAAAAACATTTTTAAAAAGCAACGATATTGAAAATACTGAAGCAAAATCGGTCATGTTCAAAGTTTTGGGAGCCCTTACAGACTTGCCAGTAGTATTTGCCTCATATGTTGGAAAATCAACAAAACAGTAAACCTTTGCTTAGGAAGGGAGTAAAAAGACTCACTGATCAATGTTATACATTTTAAGCAAATACAGCCAACAAACAAAAAAAAGCATGCACCTCAAAGTGTAGTAGAAGAAATGCATGTTAGTGTATGAGCACACAACTCAGTCCACTACCAAACTCTTGACTTAACAATACGGAAATCAATCCTACTTCCATACAACCAATACATACACTACACTGCACTCACACACCCACGCACGCACGCACGCACACCATACCCACGCGCCACACCACAATGCACCGCACCACACCGCACCGCAAACACTATGATTGAAAGGGGAGAAGGTACCAGGAAGTGTTCAGAGCTCACCCTGCCGCCGTACTGCAGCATGGGGGCAGGCAAAACGCGACCGGTCACTTCAGCCATCTCATCTCGAACACGGAACTGGAACTCTTGCACAAATGGGTCGGCCTCGTAATTGGCACTCCGCACCTGTGATGAATGGCAAGGGGAGAGAGAGAAAAGGGAGATAGAGTAAGCAAGCATCTAGGTTGGACACTTTCTGCTTGACAGCCTCTTGGCAGGGGAAACCATGCCCTAACCCAGGTGTCCTCAAAATGAGGGCATGGCCCCTAAGTAGCATAACCAGCTAAATTAATAAGGCATGTTTAAGATACATGATTTGTGTCAATTGTATTTCCACCATAAAGGTGATTTTCACTTCTTTTTTTGTTCAAAAAGAGGTTGCAGTTTTTATTAATCACAATGTAAGATTAGCAAAAGTCAAGTGTGTGCATATCAGAGTGGAAGGGTTCAGAAATATTTTCATCCACAAAACTAGGGGCATTTCTCATGAAGTTTGAGAACCACTGCTCTAACCCAAGAAATTACCATAGGGAATTCATTGCGCTAATCTCAGTTACTAAAAGAGCTTTTAGGTTTAAAAAAAAATATATGAATATAATGGGTTGTTCAAAAATTCTCACCAGATCTAGCAAGATGTATGTTTCCAAAATGTATGTCATGGAGACATTTCATCCCTACCTATATATGCCACCTAGACAGAGACGAATAGTTCAAGTGATTACACATCTCTTACCAGTCTGCTGATCTCCTCCTGCCTGTCCGGTGCAGAACGAGCTGTGGCTTTGATCATAGTTGAGGTCTGGTTGTCCGTCAGTTTCTTTATGCAGCGCTGCCCAGCTACGATATTACACACCTGTACGAAGAGGTGCAAGACCGATCATTGCCAAATCTATATTCTGGAATTTCATACGTTACAGACGTATATAAACATATCTAGCCCTCTGTATTGAAAGGCATTTTACATACTTTTTAATTAAGGCTGGCCAAATACTGCGTTTTGTCATACCAAGTACAAGTACTCAGCCTTTGGGAACTTGCCAAGACCGAGTGCTGATTCTTACAATGACTTTCATGACAAGTTTTATTTTCATAAAATGTTCCTCACTTCCTGATTTTACCAAAATATACATCATGTGATTGCATCGTTTAACATTTAGCTGTGCTAAACATTCACAGATGCTAAAATATTACTTCTTCTGACATTGCTCAATGGTACATTGCTGTAAATGAATGCTGTAAATCGGACCCGGAACCGAGTAGAAGTGCATCCCTACTGGTAATACAGCATTGGACCTACAGCCAATAAGAAGCACTAAAGTGCCGATTGCTACAGACCCTGCTCCTACCCCTATCAAATTTAACACCGTTATTATGACAAGAATTCTCTAGCTAAATAAACATCATTAACAGCTCTGGCTAATGTCGACATTGTACAGCCGTCTCCCACTAGACAGTACTGTATTCCACCTTAACTATTAAACTATTAAACAGTGAAAGACAAGCAGCTCTCACCTCCAGGGGCAGATAGGTGTGTTTCTGCTCCTGGCCCACCTGCAGGCAGGGCAGATGGGGATATTTGAGCTGTAGGTTGTATTTCTCACGGAAGTACTGTGCCACTGTTCTCTCCACAGTCTGCCCGTTTTCCAGTTGTAATGGAAACCTGATAAGGAAAGAAATACAGTCAATTTTAAAGTGCCAATCTGTCATTTGAACATCCTGGTAATCAAGTTGAAGTGTAGAAAGCTACGGTAACTAAAACCGCTACAGGCATACAGGGTAAGACCGAATTCACATCCAGACTGCCCCTTATCTGGGCATACCTGATCCAGCTCTCCACTCTCAGGAGCACAGAAAAAAATGGGAATATATGAGTATATATTTATACTTATATATAGGTATATAAGTGAATCTGCACGCTGAGACCAGGAGCTATAGGGAATGCAACAACCTGGGCATTAGACCTGACAAAGCAAGGATCGAACTAGACCGATTCAGCATTGTGAACACGTGCTCCACATATTGAGCCACTCTGGTTTGATCCACTCTCACAAAGAGAAGCCTGTTGGTTATGGAGCATTATTTTACTTTCCGGAAGTGCTGCAATGCCCAGGAGGCTTCATAATATGCCATGATAATCATTATATGCGTCAGACGGACTACTTTACTTATTTCATGGTTAAACAAAGTCCTTCGGTTTTAAGTATTTGTCTGTATTGCATATTTCATTCATGGTTTGAGATATCAATAGCTGTTTCCTTTCTTTTTTCTAATCTGGGGGTGGCGGTTCTCCTTTTATTAAGTGAGCATGTGATATTGGAGCATCTGATGCAGAACCCAGTGTAGATTACTTATTCTTCTCTTGTTTTAAGGTTTGTGCCAACTGAGGTTGAGGTTAGGCCATATGTTGTGCAGCTTATCGTTTCACACATACACATAAATGGCTGGGTCAGATCGAGAAAAGGCTGAGCAGGAGAGCATCCCCTGAGTAATGGACTGTCGCCCCATCTACGCGTTCAGTGAATTCCGGGACAGGCTCAGGATAGTCTACAAAGTAGGAGTAAAATGATCAAATAAAAATACCACTGCATTATGTGATATGGCCTGTAGTTTTTTTGTTTGGGGAAAGTGTTTTGAATTTAACCATATGTTATCTTGTTAGATTTTAAATCGTTTGAATTAATATAATGTCAATTTGGTTAAGGTCTTTCACCTGCTAATAGAGTATGGATACATTTGAACGCGCTGCTAAGCTGTTTTAGAAATCAGACCCATTAGCTGAGGATGTGTTTTGGCTGTTCTGGAGCATGCATCATGTGACATTACAGACTAATGTTTCAGGATCTCCAGAGCTTTTGTTTCTGTGTTTTAATTGTTTTTGGGGTTTTTTTGCAGTCAAAACTGCTATTACAAATGGTACGGTAAGCGTTCTAATTCAGTTATAGTACTGTGCATTATATTTTTAATCTGCTTATTCTTTTTTATTTTAGTAGTCACTGTGCTTTGAAGCATTACAATTCCATAACTTAGTGTCTCTGCATACTTTATCAGTCCTTTATTAGTCCTTGTTCTCTAACTGCCAGACGAGCGCAGATCAGGTCCTATTTGGGTGGTAGATCATTCTCAGTACTGACAGTGATCTGGTGGTGGTGGTGTTAGTGTGTGTTGAGCTGGTATGATTTGATCAGACCCAGCAGAGCTCCTGGAGTTTTAAAACACTGTCCACTTTATTAGAGACATCCACCTTGCAGAGGTAAAGACAGAGACAGCAGATGATGGTTTATGTTAGCCATCGTCTAATCCTTCATTAGTGCTCACAGGACGCTGCCTACATCATGCTAGTAGCTGGTATTTTCAGTCCACCAGTCATATGCAGGTGGTTTAAAAATTTAGCGTACCAGCACAACAGACCCTAACACACCACCTCGTCAGTGTCGTTGAAGCGCTGAGCATGAGCCACCACCCAAATGGTACTTGGTCTGTGCTGGTCCTGTGGGGGCCCTGACCATCAGAGGACAGAGTAAAAGGTACAAACATAGTAAGTAAAGTAAGTAAGTAAGTAAAGTAAAGTAAAGTAAGACTACAGTATGTAATTGTAGAACTACAAAGTGCAGTGTCCACTAAAACGTAAATGAAATATGAGCAGGATTTATTCACAGAAAAAATGCAGAATGTCCAATACTTCTGCACAGTACTGCAGACACACTAAACACTGGACAAGTTTCAGTATCCAACCAGAACAACCTTAATACGACAAACAGATTGAACAGTGCTTACTGCAGCCAATCCAAGAGGCTCCATGTACTTACGTTTGGTGGCTGGCAGGCCGGCGAGTGACGTTACACACCCTGTACTTCCTCCTCATGGTGCCACAGTGGGTCACCTCCACTTTGAGACCTGAGGGAGGGATATAACATTTCAAATGAAGGCTGCTGTAGCTGTGGTTGCAAGATTGCAAGTTTCCTATGAGACCAAGATTTTGCGTCCATATGTGTCTCTTGTAGAGGGTACATACAGAAAAAAATGCACAAAAAACCCACAAATGCAATAAATAAAAGGTTGGTCTCACAGTAGCTCCGTGATATTTATTTTTAAATTCTAATTATAGGGTGCAGCGTGTTAAAAAATATGGCACATTTGTGATAAGTGCATTTGTGAGCAGCTACAGAAAAAAAGTCCATTTCTATTATGAGGTTTTGCTGCTTTTTTTTTGCCATTTTCTGTTTAAATGTACTTGCTCACTTGTGCAAATGCAGCTGGGATCAAATTGGCATGGCTTGCTTTATCTAAATACTTTGCACAAGAAAGTATTTTCCATCGGAATTTAAAATCTTTTCTACAAGTCAACACTTGAAATTAAAACTCAAAATTTAACTTGACTGTTTACTAAATTCTATTTGAGTTCTACGCATTTCTTAACAACGTAAAAGTAACCCCCATCAATACTTAGTGGCACCCCTTTTTTTTTACAGCCTTTTAGGATACGTCACATTCAGCATTGTACATCTATAGATTTCTACCCATTCTTATTGGCATAGCTGTTCAGGTTCTGTATGACTGGTTGGAGACTGGGTAAACAGTAACTTTCAAATATTGTTGCCGCAGTTTGTCAATCACATAGAAATCTGGGCTTGGACTAGGTCACTATTACACGGAAGTTATTGTTATTTGAACCACTCCTGTGTTGCTATGACAGTATGTTTAGGGTCAATGTCATTTTGGTAGGTTAACCTCCCTGCTAGTCTCAGGTTTATTGCAGATTATAACAGGTAACTTTATAATTGCTCAGTATATGGCTTCAGCCCTCTCGAATTCAACTTTGACCAGATTCCCTTTTTTTGAGTTTAAGTTTTTGAGTTTAAAAGTCTCCAGAATGCCATGTGCAACATGCCATTGGCAAGTTCCAAATTGCTTATTTACAAGAAAGACTTTCTTTTCCTTAAAAGTCCAGATTTGTCTCCGGAAACTAGTTGGCCTGAGCTTTTCCAATCTCTCAGTTGTGCTCATCAGAGAATCACAGTCTACTCCACAACATGAAAATATTAACAACTCCATAACTCTTCTTCCTTTTATTTAGACAATGTAACAGTGTCTTCCCTAGGTACAGAGCAGTAATAATGCAGCTAATAAACACATCATTATGTGAGGCAAGGAAAAAAATGAATATCCGAATACCTAAATGCAAATTTCTACCAGCGAATACCCACTTGATGAACAAGTATCTGATTACCAGAATATTTGAATATTCGGATCCAGCTCTACCAGCAAGTAATGGGTATCTTTAAAGCCACCATATTGGATTGAGGGCAAATTTATCCAATAGAAAGGTGGGAATGTAGCATATCAAAGAAGACAAGAATTGTCTCAGAAATTGATTGCCATAAGCAGATTTGAAATATCTCTTGTAGTTCAAAATGTATCAACGCTTTGTTGAAAAGTTTTGTTGTTCGTCACAGGTAACTGAAGATGGAATTGACAATTCTGATAAATGAAGCTGTCATATCCTAGCCACAGACTTCAACAACAAACAGAAACACCAATAATTTCACACAGCACTGTTGCATTCCTCATAGCCAAATTCCAAAAAAAACTGAGTGATTGTGTGAAGACCTGCTTCAAAATGATGGATAGACCCATCCCTAATCATGAGGATGAGCCTCACTTAAGATTCAAAACATTACAACAGAAACCACAGGCGTAGCTTGCAATAGTACTTTTGCACATGATAAAGATAAGCAGTGGTGAAAACTGAAAACCCTGGGAGACTTTCAGATTACATATGGAAACCATATCCATTGGATCTAAGTGCAGCCCAAGATTCACCACAAGCAATTTTTTCCAGTTTATATTGGAACCTGGATGTTAGGAAATGTTTCTGTATTGTTTAAACGCGATACATACCTTTGATCTCTTTGGTGAATTTAACCCTGTGAGAATCTGTTAAAGGACGTGGCTGCTCGTCGATATTGTGGATGTCTAAAACCTCACACATGAACTGGATCACCGGCTGGGCTTTGTAGAATGCAGTGGCAGACACTACAATTCGAAAAAACACAAACGATCAGTTTTAATAAAGTTGAATCCGGTTAATTAGACCGGTTAAATGGAACCAGCCACTTATTCGGACCAAATCCTACAGCACAGAATCAAATCCTATTATATACATGTAATGTTAAAAAAAAAATTCAAAATTCAAAAATTCCACTTAATCGGACCAAAAACCTGTACAGTATGTAACATGTAACATGTAACATGTTACGTTCGCTATAGGTGTAAATCGCACAATAAAGGTTTAATAAACACTTTATATGTTACATAAATTATAGCACGTCCCGTCTTGTAACATAGGGCATGTGCGTTTAATCGGACCAGCCGGTTATTAGGACCAAAACAATCTATTAACAGGAATTGACTGTATAATCAAATGCATTCTTCACAGTTACTGTTGAACAATGTAAGCAGACCTTATTGAACTATTTCCAACATTTTGACTAATCAGCAATAACAATGCTGGGTTATTAAGATAATATTATTAATAATAAAATTATTAATAATAATTAATAAATAATAATAAAAGGCTATATATTAATATAGCCTTCATTGAGCTGAACTCAGTAAAACGTGATAATCGTACTATGACTGCTGGGCATAGAGGATTATCCTTCCTATCTGACCTATCAAGGACATTTACAACCACAATATAAGAACATTATAACTATCACTGTATAACATTTTTTTGAGCCAAAATCTGAGACCACTAGGATATATTTTGGAATAAGTCTTACATTTTATTCGGATTACAGTTTCAAATAATCAAATAGTATTTCATTGCAAATCCTATAAAGAAACGTTGAATCTTGAAAAATACTTTAATACATATCAGAAATAATTAGCATTTGGCAAGGTTTTTTTTTGCCATGTACTCAAAACTAGTGCAAAATCTGATGATCCATGTTAATACATCGCCATTTGGCTTGATCATTAGGGACCAAAGAATCCAATTTGTGACAATTGTTTATGCATCAATGTAAAGCTGCTTTGTGACAAAGTCTATTGTAAAAAGCGTTATACAAATACAATTGAATTTAATTTAATTTGAATTAATACTAGCATAATTTCACTACATTCCAAACTGGCTTTCTCTGTCCCCATAAATGTTAAATTAGGTTTAGGTCATTTGACTCTAGAGGAAAGTGAGTGGCAGTCAGCACTCAATGAAATGCTATTTCTTTTGTTAAGTAGTTGTTTAAAAGCTTCAAAGTGTGTTTTGGGTCACTGTCCTGCCAACTGTTGTCCAAAGATTCTCTATCACTAGTGGTCTCAGGCTTTTGGCCCTCTGTAATATCACATTACATTTGCAGCTTTTAACACACACCCTTATCCAGAACTTAAAGAAGAGCTTTGTGGTTTTCTTAGTCAACATTACATCATAGTACAAATAAGCAATCATACAGGGACACAATTCAACTAAAACCTTTTTGGGGTTTGATGAAGGTATATCCAAAGAGTAACTTTTCCTAAATATGCAAGTGCAGTTTAAGTATTCACTTAAGGGCTGAGTGAAGATGCAAGTCTTTAGTCGCTGTTTGAAGACATCCAGTGGAAGTTAGTCCCATCACCTGGGAACCATTAAAGAAAAGAATCTTGCTGTTTGTCCTTCTTTAGTTTTAAGTGGTTGGTCCAGTCAAGCCAAGCTTGTGTTTCAATTGGTATAAAGTACAGAGCCGAGTTTGTTTAGAGTCTTTTGGTTGTGGGCCGCTACATCTAGCTTGTGAAGCAGTAAGCGTAACATGAGACAACTTGGGTAAATTGAGCAGAACACACTTGCTGCATTTTGAATCAGTTTCAGAGGTCTGACTATACGTATGGGAAAACCAGCCAGAAGAGCATTGCAGTAATTTACTTTTGGTACAACAAGAGACGGGAAAAGCACCCACCATCTATGTTCAGCATCATCTTCCACATTGCTGGCCTCACCGATTGGTGGAAACCAAACCACACCTCCCTGCCTCCACCAAGTGGGTGGTCATAACCCTCAGGAGAAGAGAAGAAGGACCGGCCCACTGGGGTGTACCTGAAACATAAATAGATATAAATAAATCATGACCTTTGTTTGGATGCTTTCATTTGAAAGGCCTGCTGGCAAGAGAGTTTAAAAATATTTAAATATTCATATTGTATTTGATAAGTAGTATCTGTAACTGTTGAAATAACACTAAGGTGGGATTATAATTTACATTTTTTTCCTCCATCCTCCTTTGTGGACGTGTGTCATTTATCTTAGTAAATGACCAATGTGACAGTACACTTCTCTCTCATTATTAATCTGCCAAAGAGGTGGAGTTTACCTCATGGAGGGAAGGTGGCGCAGCACCACATCAACAGCATGTACAGGGTTGGTGCTGATTGGCTTGTCCAAATCCAGGGGCTCAGGCATGGTTCTTCCTGTCAGCACCTCATGCAGCAGGTTCCAGCTGACCAGTGACACAAACTTAATAGAAACTTTAAAGGGTCGGTCCTTGCCACCTTCTCCAGGCAAGGTCACATCCAGGTCCACCTGTACAAAAAGCTGGCTGTAACTCAGTACCCAATCAACCCAAAAATACAGCCAATCTTTCTAGTTTTTCCTCAGAACTTACACCCATTAACATATGCATGATAGTGTATGTTAACTGGCCGGATGCTGGTGATGGATTTTGAATGGTGTTGGATTTTACCATCCTAGAGTACTGATTTTTTTATTTCAGTTTTATTTAATCTGTGTCAGTGTTTATTGTTTAAAAGCATTTGGGTGATAAGCCTTTTTATTAGAAATGTTGTTACCTCATGCATATGTAAGGTGGTTAAACTCCCTTGAGACAAACGATCAAAGTTAGTTTAAGCATATCGCCCATGTTGTGTGCTGTAATGACTGTTTGTTTTCTCTCATTGTCTAGTGAGCTTAGGCCTGCAACACATTCCAAAAACGTTGGGTAATCTAAATAATGTAATGTAGATTCAAACAGGTGATTTTAACCAAGAGTTGGTCCACAATCAGCATCTTTGATCAGCAATTATAGCCATAGGATCTCTAGTTTGTCAACAAATGCATGAGAAAAAATATTGCCGTGTTTCAAAACAATGTAACTCAGAGAAAAAAATTATATTTCTCCCTCTAAAGTACATAACCAAGAAATTGGGAGGAATTTCAGTGCATAAAGTCCAAGGGTGGAAGTTTAAGCTTCAATCCTTCAATCCCTCAAAAACCACCATTCATCAATAACTGATATAATCACATGGGCAAGGGGTTACTTTGGTAAGCCTTTATCAATCACTACAATACAGCAAACATTAGCAAATGCCACCAAAAGCCTCATGTTAAGCATGTCCAGAACTTCTCGGGGATCTGAGGCATCTAGGATGGATCATTGCACAGCGGAAATAAGTATTGTCTTTCAGATTTGTTAGTAAATTAGTTTTTTTTTTTTTAATGGATTCTGTGTGCTCCAAACCAAAGGGTTGCAAGGGACCATTCAGAAAATTATCAGCAACCAAAAGACCAAAATCCAGGGTGAGTCATGGATTGGGGTTGCATGAGCGCGCTTGGTAAAAGTCATTTTCACTTCTGAGATGGTAGCACTAATACTGAGAAGTACGTTGAGTTTATTGAGCAACATAAGCTACCTTCATGGCATCATCGTCCATGTATTTTTCAACAAGACAATGCAAAACCGCATGCTGCACACATTACAAAGGCATGGCTGTGAAAGAAGAGGGTGTGGGTACTGGACTTGCCTGCCTGCAGTCCTGACCTGTCCCCAATAGAGAGTGTATGGAGAATAGTTTAACAAGATATGCAATAGTATGGGGACTTTGTGGTCATTTTATGTTTAGATAAAGGATCCTTTGTACCGAAACATCTTTTTAGTGTGGCGAAATATTCAACACTACAAACTATTAAACACTTTATTGTCCCAACTTTTCTGTAATGTGTTGCAGGCCTGAAATGCAGGAATGGATGTTTCTTAACAACTGAAATGAAGCAAAATACTGCATGTGACACACTGCAATGATTACACTTTCCATTGTTTTTTTTTGGTCTGCATCATCATTCAAGGAGCATCTGGGTTATACAAAATGGCCTGGGCGGGATGGCTTACATGTCTCATACTACACCTTTATTTGTACGTCCCTAACCAGTAGCCATATATTATTCTGATATTCAGAAAGCATAAAACAACCTGGTGCAAACTAATTCTGTATGAGTCAGCATATGCGTAAGTCACCTACCCCTGCTGCAGCCACTGGCAGTGGATGTGCTGTATACAGGCTCTTCTTCCCATCATAGACTGGCCTTCTGTCTCCAAAGATGGTCACTTTAAAATGCTGCACCATTGAATCCACCACCTCCCTACAGATTGTGGAAAGAAACAGACCAGGTAAACATGTTTACAGACCCTTCAGAGGAGCCAGCAGATGGAGACCGAATTAGGAAAAAGTCTGTGCTGTTGCCTGGATAACAATCTGGATTCAAGCAGACATCTGGAGTGATTTGTAACCATTTTCAAATTCTGATGCGGTCTGAATGATTCACAGTAATTAAACCATTTCCAATCATTTTTTAATCTCATGGTTTAGTTTTCAAAAGATAGATCTGTAAAAGTGAGAAAAGCAAGAGCATGCAAGCATTAAAAGAACTTTACCACTATGTGCCTTGTTTAAGACGATAATAGTATTTTGCGTATGTATTCAGCACCTGTTGACACGTCTTGGGCATCTCTCTGGCTTGATGTCCACTTCGTATAAATAGACATCCATCTTGGGGATGTCTACCTGGAAGCAGTTGGCTAGCAACTTGATGGGCTTGCCCATGGTGCCATAGCCAGGCCTGCGAGGCATGGAGAACAGGGACGCAGCCCCAACGGTTCCTGCACACACAGTCATTCATTTATTTTGAAAGTAAAGAATTGCAAATCTAAGGAAAAGAACATAATGATTTTAGATATTTAGTTGTAAGCTTATTTAAATCCAAGCGTTCAAGAGTCGCTTTCATTTTTATAGACATCTTGGACTAATTCAAGGTGATCACTGATCAGCTACCACTTAAATAACCTTGTTTTTACAAATACTGTTCATTTTATCAGCTCCCTTTACCATATAGGTGTTATTTTTAGTTCTGCAATATAAACTGTAGTCCACCTGTTGCTCTGCGTGTCTTGCTTGCCCAGTTAGGCCCTGTTTTTTAACGGTCAGGTCCACCACAGAGCAGGGTTTTTTTTTGCAGGGACAGTGCTGGTTGTGTTGTTTGTAGGAACAATGTTATATCAAACCTAATCAGTCACTTGCTCTGGATCACTTTGAAGCAAGCAGTAAACCTAATGCAGGTCTTTGGAATGTGGAAGGAACCTGGAGTACCTGGAGTAATGCGGACAAGAGAGTTCAGTTGCTCATTGTGATTATGGAACTAAAATTAATATTTGTTGAAAATTAGGCTTTGATTTGACCACAATTTTGACTGAATTTCCTAAAGAACTCCTAAAGAAATCGGAATTAGTGTCAAATACAGTCAAACCCAGCATTCCAAATTCCTGATTTGTTGTTTACTTTAATTCCATAACCCGCTGTCTGAACAAGCTGAGCTCAAGAAAATAATGGTAGTAGATGATTTTCTATCCAGATGCATTCTCTACTTTCAATTATTCTGCAAGTAGTAATGCAAATATAATATATTTGAATATATAATATAAAGCGAATATAAATGCAATTTAATTCTTAGTTAAATTGTTAAAAAAAAAGTTAAATGATTCCAAGCTTCAGAATGTTATATTTCTCCCTTCACTGTAAGTGTGGGTGAACGTGCATATTGCGTAAACAGACTTTAAACGGCCAAAAACATAGCAGGAGTTTGTTAAAAATGCTGCGGGAGTAAATTATTTAGTGAGAAACATGAGTAATGCAAACGATCTCTTTAAATCAATAACTATGTGATTACAAAAACTTAAACTGTAATGCATCATATATAATGCATTAACCTACTACTGTAAAGGCTACTGTCATGCATTACTTTGCCCCATGTTATACACTGCTCACAAAAACTGAGGGATATTTCACCCGACATTTCATTAATTTCTGTACGCAGTATATAAACACTTAATATAAATAATTACGATGACATCCTTACCCAGATAAGGATTTCTCTATACCAAATAATGACAACGATGTAATGTGATGTGAGCCATTTCATTAATAGTACATATAAAAGTAAAATAAAAGATAAACATTATGTTCTATTACTCATCAGCCGAAAGACAGGACTCCCAAAATGCATTTATTCCATGGCCGCCTACTGTTAAAACATTCAAACTGCTAAAAGTAAAACAAGCAGACAAGGGTCTAGAAATAAAAACAGTGATGGACAGTGGACAGTGATGTTTCTGGAAAATTCAAGGGACTAAATGTAGTCGTTCAACATCCCACTTGTGGAGTATTGTGATTGGTTAGTAATTTTTGTGAGCAGTGTATGCCATTAAAAAGTGACCTCCCTGCACATGTCTTATCATTTAGAAATGTACACATTTAAGCTTGACCATATTTAAATATGACAACAGGTGCCTAACATCTTGTTACTTAGTCTTTGGAAGCATCACAATCTTCTAGAACTGATTTCATCATTTGGTTGGATGAGTGTTATTTGTATGAAATCTTGCTCTCTCCTGCCATGCTTGCTCATCATTCACAAAAAAGGTCTTCAAAGTTAATATCACCATATATTACACTTAAACAGATATGTATTCATTTCCACCATTTTGAACAACAGGTTCTGGGAGAATGCGACTGATGTAGGTCGTGTTTTTACTTGTTTGACCACTTAAATTGCCTTAATTCCTCTGGTGTCCAAGGACTTTTTTTTAACAAACTTAGCGCTATTAGGACAGCATTTATGTGCCATGGATTCTGCAAAGACAAGGTGGAAAGAGCAAGTTAAATGTGTTGGAAACAAAGAGACTGTAATAACAAAATACTTTTCACATTACCTTGAATAAGAAATATTTCCCAAGACTCCAATAACCCTCCCTATTCCCAGTGATGATATCACTACACTGAACTACACTCACCTTCCCCTACCTACAGCTTCCTATTATTTAGTGGTTAATTAGGCCATTTTTGTTTATTTTATTAGTGTTTAGCAATTGCTAAACAGCTGTGAAAAAGTATGTATGTGGTGATACGCAAAGGATATGGCCCTGCTGCTAAAAGAGATCCACAGGAAGGAGGACCAATGATAGACCAGTACCAGTGCTCTTCATCAGTACGTGACACTGATGTAACAGAAAACAAAATTGATTGAAAATTTGTGAGCCCTTTAGAATTTTCTATTTCCACTTAAATATGCTTTCACGTCAAAATAATCAAATATTATATTAATACATCTAAATAAAATACATTTTCCCATTTGCTTGTTTTGAAAAATTAATAATCATAATGAGTACTGACAATATCCAGAAACTTAGTATATTTTTTACATTGTTTCTTCCATTACTGTTAGTTTTCAGCAAATAATTTGAAAATGAAATCAGATTTAACCACATGACAATCATATTAATAGCATGATGACAACGATCACATTGTAATTATTTACCAAAATTACCTTTCTGTAAAATACTAATATTAATGCATTAGATATTGGCTTATGTAGATACTGATCTGACACTGATGTTTCTCTGATACACAGCTACACAGAAATAAATCACTGTGTGATGGTGTGCTTGACAAATTACGATCAACATCATCATTATTATTATTATTTTTTTAATTTAAAAGAGATTACAGTATTAGATTTATTTTGCATTTTTAAACCCATACATAATAATGCACAGGCTGTCCAATTCACCAAAGGTTTTACGGGTACTGCCTCGTAGGATATGACTTGCAATCATATCCCCATGTTTCTGTAAATAACCTGTAAATAATGTTTTATACAGTACGTTTTATAGAGTGCCTATTACGCATGTTTATATTTTCTTATATGCATCTATATCTATCTACAACAATTTACACAAAAAGCCCTGAAGTATAAACCTAATGCAGAGAGGTTATTACTTTGAAGTTGTAGAAGTCACAATTTTTGCAATCTACTGGACAGCATGCATATCATTAGCCATGAGGGGTAAATATAGCTTTTCAGGTACCAGCTGTGTTCCTGGTCTTTATCTCAGTGCATGCAGTGATCACAGGGTCATGGTGGATAATGCGTGGGAAATTCTTAGAAAAAGTGCTGATGCTTGAAGCGAACTGAACAGAACTCCAGCCCATTCTTACAGTTCCCAGAGAGCTGTTGCCATGCCAACTCCACCCATGTGCCCCTCTTGCCATGGCAACAAAGCCATATACCAAGGAGCCATAAGAGCAAAACAGGTGCTGCCATATATAGACAGTACACCTGCATAACTAAGATAAAACACCATGTCCACACACAAGCCCCAAACTCAGTAATGTGAGGTATGCACACTTTTCTCACTTTGCAGCCTCTGAGGTAAACTCACTGACTGATGCACATCATGTACATGATTAGTCTCCAAGGTTAAGGTGAACACTTACAGACAACTGGTTAATATTACTATTGTTTTCAACTTGATACACTAGGTGGAAAAGAATTTTCTTTGTTGACAAATAAAAGACTTTCAGAATTTTGTTCACACTGTACTACGTTTTTTTGCACCTGTTGAAACCACTTCCATCCATGTGCACTGGACCGACCATAGCTTCTGTAGTTCATCCAAGTCAATGAGCACAGTGTAAACAAAACAGTACGTTGATTTAAGTGATGTTAAACATGAAACGGTTGTTGGTGCTAGACAATCTGGACTGATTATTTCAGAAAATGCTGACCTACTGGAATTGTCATACCATCTCTAGGGTTTCCATAGAATAGTCATAAACATAGAAAATATGTAGTGATACAGGAGAGAAATGGTTCAGGCAGAGAGAAAGAGAATAAGAAAGAGAACAGTAAATAAAATAACCTCTTGCAGTGCCCTATAAAATGTGTATTATTTTATCCAAATGGGTTAAACGAGACAGAGAATCGGTTATATAAGACTCTCACTTTTAGGGTTTCAATCTCTGGTTTTCAACTACTAAATTCTGCGATTACATCCATATACTCCACATCGTGAAAAAACTACTCTTGTTACAACTGAGGTATCAGAAGAGCATTTCTGAACGCACAATGCATCAAACCTAGATGAAAATGTGCTACAGTGGCGAAAGACCACACCGGGTGTCATTCTTGTCAGCTATGATAAAAAAAAAAAACTGAGGCTATAATTCACAATTAAACAGAAGAGGAACATTTTTGCTGAGCATTTCAGATGGTAGGATCATAACATGAAATGGCGATATGAGATGAGATGGCAATATTTTCTTGGCACACTTCGGGCCCAATTAAGCACTTTTCATTAACAGGACTACGAGCTTACAGAACTCAAATGGTTTCCACAGTCACCAGAATTCAAATCGACAGGACACATTTGTGATGTGGTGGAACAAGAGATTCACATCATACAAATATACAGCAACTCAAAATGGATCAAAATCTGTATGGAACATTACCATATCAGTTAAAGATGTTCTGAAAGCAAAAAGGGGTCCAACCCAGTACTAGCATGGTGTACCTAAAAAAATGTGCCCGGTGAGTGTAGGCTGGCAACCAATGAAAATATTAGTCAGCTAGAGAATTATCAGTAGTGCATGAAAAGCTAGGCCATTTCCGCAGAGAGCAAACTTCTGCAGTGCCTCTGACCAGACTCAACAGACAGATACAACTGCCTGAATCTGACAAAGTAGGAGGCAGGTGAAGATCATCTCCCCCCACCGTTCCAACAGCTGCCCCACTGACTGGCAAAGTTTGCAGATGCATACAGTGAAAGTGGGATTTTGCTCAATGGGCGTGCTCGGACGGTGGAAGTCTGATACTTGCCAGGTGAAAAGAAGCAGCTGAATGTCAATAACGGAATCTGTGTATATTCATATTGGTGGAAAAGGGGAAGTATCAAAGAAAAGAATAAAACATTGGTGGGTATTCAGTTTCTTCAAGACATAACTGACCTTGCTTTTTTGGGTAAGGGGCATTAAGATTTAAAGCACAAAAAGATTTTTAAAGATTCTAAAGATTTTTAGCACACCATACAAAAGCCCCCAAGATAACAGTTATCAAGGCAAAGTATACACCAAAGCCCAAATTCATCATGAAAAGATGTTGGAGAGACAGGATTGTTAAGCACGTTCTGATGATTAGGGCCAGAACCACAGCACTACCCTCAGAGTAGGCTGATGTTCTATTCTGTTCAAGGTCGCCATTTTCTATTGTCTAGCTGTGGAAGCTCTACGGCCGTTGGCACTTGTTGTCATAAGTTTGTTCAGTGTAAAGGCAGCCTTCTTCATTGCAAAAATAGTACCACCTCTGTGCATGTTTCAAAGCTGTTATGTGTGCAAACAATACATTTACATGAGGCCTCAAGTCAGGTCCCAGCTACAAGGCTGCACCTGACTGCTGAGCCATGACTGTGTCAGGAAATTGCACTCGGCACAGAGCCAACCGGCAAACTCCACAGTGACTGCAAAAACCACAGGCACTTGCAAGCACAAATTCACAAATTCCAAAGTGTCCAAATCATTTGCTTTACAAACATCTAACATGTTCAACATTTCAACATTGTGTGTGTGTGTGTGTGTGTGTGTGTGTGTGTGTGTGTGTATATATATATATATATATATATACACACACACATACATACACACACATACATACAGTACAGCATATCGAAGGACAACAACAGCATTGCTTCAGAAAACGATTACTGCAATATTCTGGTACAAACGTTATCAGCACAGAAAGTTAAAATCTTGTGTTATTCGACACACGTAACTAAAGATGTAATTGACGATTCTGATGTTCGGTGAACGCAGCTGCCGTATCATGACGTGCCAACAACCCAGAAAGACCAACAATTTCACATAGCACTGTGGCTTCCCTCACAGCCAAATTCCAAGAAACCTGTAGTTGTCGTCTGAACACCGCTACCGATGAATAAACCTAAGGAAGCCTTTGCTGTATGAATCTACTATTCAGCATGTGACATGTATTGTGACTTTTGACTCACCCTGTGTATATATGCTGGCAACCAAATCTGATAGTTCCTCTGCGGACTTGTCAAAATTTGACAGCATTTCCAATGGGAATATCCCTACCAGATTGCTGTATATTCAAAAGCTCACTTATTATGATGTAATGGGGAAGGGGGACTTTCTACATAGTCATCCTACCTGCCCAGTATCTGCATTTTTATTATATATACCTCAGCATCACATTTACCTCCCAGCCTTTTACTATTAACAAACAAAACCATCTGAATGTAAAATTAATGGCTGAATGAAATGAAGCAGAGTGTGGGTAAAACATTATTAATGATTAGACATACACAAGTGTAAAATGTGTACCATTTTGTCTTTGTCTTATTCCTATGATTTATGGCATAGACCAGTATACTTACTTGACAATATATTAAAAATAATAAATATTAACCAGTTGATATGTTGAACACTGGTTGTTGGGTGGGTTAGATTAGTGAATGTACAGTGTTGATGTACTGTAGTTAATACAGTGTTGGGTTAGATTAGTGAATGTACAGTGTTGATGTACTGTAGTTAATACAGTGTTGGGT
>JAUZST010023267.1:0-31609 GCA_034779995.1 Parotocinclus haroldoi
CACACACACACACACACACACACACACACACACACACACACACACACACACACACACACACACACACAGAGAGACATATAGCCTAAACATTAACTGTGAAAGTGTTAGAAACAAAATAATTAACTTTTGTATTACATGTGCAACAAACACTAGGCACTGGCAGTATTGAAAAATAAAATAAAGTAGCCATTAATTAGTGTATTTGCTCTTTTTAAATTAACTTATTAATCAGATTAATATATTGGTGAACCTAGATGGAGCTGCAGCTCCAGCAGCACTTACCTTCTTGAGGCTTTGAGCTTCGGGTGAACTTTTTAGCACCAGTCAGTAACTAACTCTGGCAGACTGTAAAAATTGTGAAATAGCCATGGGGGCTCTATGGAGACAAGAATGCCTCTTTACTGTCTAAATACAGGGTAAAACCTTAACTGGAACTCTATCATAAGAATAATCAAAACAAAGCAGGAAGCTAAAGTTCCATTTGAACCTTATAAACACCTTGTTGGAAATACAAACAGATTTGAAAGGAAACCATAAAGTTTTAAGCTTGGGGCCAAGAATGTACACACACAAAATGTGTTTACATTATTAATGTTATATGTGGAGACAAATTACACCTATTTTCTGTTCATTTATGACTAGGTGATTGGATGATACTGATAAGCCATGATGAGGCCAAGATTGGGGGTGAATGTACTAAACATAGACGATAAACACATGACCAATCCAAGCACAAGCCCATATGGTAACAAGTAAGACTTGGAAGACCCATAGTATCAAGGATTATCCAACTTCCTTACCTGCTCCTGGCTATGTAGACATTAAAGAAAAAATCACTTGGTCTAAGCTTAAATCTTTAGGTCTGGGCCTTTTGGCTATGGCCACAAAGCTTTTAAATTGAGCTTTGCATCTCTTCTTGGAAGTTGGATCGTTAGCATCCTGATAATATTACAATATGCCAAATTATATACATCTCCACACAATCATAATCAGTTAATATAGTTTGCACCTTAAACAAAAAATTATAGAAACGAGAACATTTATTTCATGTAAAGCATTTGTAGGCCATGTTCCTGTTTGTTTATTGTTAGCCTTACCCATAGTCCCGTTATTCATTTTCAGCCTTAGTCCATCTCTCTGTCTGCAAACTGAAATGTACTTGACTGTTTACTCTGTAATGTTCTCTCTTGTGTGTTACAGTGATCAGAGTGGTATGTGGACTGACCAAATCAAAGAAAAGCTGTTTTGTGTTGTGTGTTTTAATCTGTGTTTGAACTCAGCCATATCTTTCCCTATTAAATGCAACTACGGTACATTCAGATTTACAGTCCCGAAAAGCAAAGAACATATCCAACAGCTGTAAAACACCCAAGGATGTTATTTTTTATTGGGTCTACCAACATATGTACCATGTACCACTGTGGAAAATGAAAAGTCTCTATAGTATGTTCATATACTTACGTGTTACCACGACTGACCTAGAGTAATGTGAACATTGAAACCTAAATCTACAATTGATTTAAAATTCATAATGAAATGAATGCCAAAGTGTATATTATTTATTAATTATTTTAGCACATAGATGACCAAATATTTCAGTCATTGCACAGCTCATTTATTATACTCTTTAATTTGTATTATAAACTTTCCTTGGTGCAAAATCTGCCCCAGGCACACACCTATTACACACTCATTGAAGTTTGTGCATCTCAGGAGGTCAAAATGAGATGGCATAAATCAGGTCCTTATATCAAAATTACTGCAAACCTCTTCTAAGGATTGTCAGCAAGAAAATGGATTGGTTTGGGGGAAAGAACATGGCTAGTGGATAGTATAACAATAGAAAACTGTTCTTGCCTTGTCAAAGTGTAAGTAACTCTTTCATTACTCCTGGGGAAGCATTCTAGGTAATTACCTCTGAAAGTTGGTTAAAGGAATGGCATAAGTGTTTTATTATTATTATTATTATTATTATTATTATTATTATTATTATTATTATTATTATTATTATTAATAATCACCATGAAATACCATAATTGCCATCGTGCAACTATCAACTTTAGGCTACCTGTATGTTGGTTAAGAAATAAATAATCTTTTCAGTTGCTCATTCTTCTTTCTTTCCTAAATGCTTTATAATAGTTGTGGTTCCAAGTGTGAGTCAGGTTGGCAAGATGTTGTGGTAAATGGAAAAGTCCTGAAGCACCTGTCTACCATTGCCTTTTTTCTCTATTATGTAATGAACATTTTCCAGTTCTCTTCTGAAAAATGCACTGGTTAAGCCAATTTAAACATCTTCTTTGTGTAAATTGCCTAATGCTGCCTGATTTAATGTCTTAGTCTTAGTTTCTTTCAGCCTTTCTGGTTGAGGGTCGCAAGTGGCAAAATGCATAGATTGTCAGCCCAGACTTCTGTACCCCTAGTCACAGATCTCAGCTTTTCCTGGTGGATCACTTAGCAGTACATCAGGTACTGGGTGGCTTTCCAAAGGGACTTCACTGAAAACGCGGAAGGTGACTAGGGACATCCTTGTCCAATTCACCTCAACTGGCTCCTCTCGATCTGTAGATCATGCCAACAGGCACATAGATTTACTAGTAAACAGACAGCTTTGTCTGAGGGCTAAGCTCCTGTTTCATAATCATAGACCAGTACAATGACCACAAAACTGTAGCCGCTAATTCATTCAAAACTGTAGCCGCTAATATAGCCCTCATTCTCAACACTAAATCCCTCACTCTCTTTTCTGCAATCCTTTCAAACAAGATTGAATTGCTAGAACTTCTCCACTAGCCACTGTCGCCCTGGGCTTGCTCAACTTGGAATTGGCCTTTTAGATAATTGTATTACTGTAAAGCTGCTTTGAGACGATGCTACATTGTAAAAAGCGCTATATAAATAAAATTGAATTGAATTGAATTGAATAGCTACAGGGTTTCTTCCCTCATCCAAAGAGTGCACTTTTCTGGGAGAGTACCATCACCTTAGACTTGGAAGGGTTTATTATCATGCCAGCTGTTTCAGTCAGCAACAAAATGGTTAAAAGGACAAAATGATGTAAAAAATAATCACCAGCCGTCTGTCATGAGTCTGTTCCAGCCTTATTTGCCTTGAGATCCAGTCCATGAATACTACAAGCAGAAGAGGAGAAAAGACATGTGCTTGTGTCCATGTGCGCACAACTTTTTTGCATCAAATACTGACCCTGGAACATTCCTTACCTTGACCATATAATGAGGTACAAATGATATGCCATCTGCAAATACACAAAGCACTGGATACACAATGTAGACTGCTAGCTGTGTGACAGAAAAGGGTCACATTACTGAACTAAAAAAAGCAGGGTGGTTGTTTTGATAAATTGCCCACCATCTAGGCCATTCTGACCTAGCTGTTGGGAGTTGTTGGGAGCAGTGTTTCTACCACCAACAAGCAAAGACAGCTCCAACAGTTTCATTGTCCACCATCGGGATATAGGTGGCACCTTCACTACACACATTTTCAGGCCATTAGCAAAAGGAAATTTGTTGTCATGCTGTTAATTACATGTCCTGTCATTGACAGTCAGCCACCCTTACCTTACCTTGTTTGCAGTTTGAGTACGGAGGCCTCATGGTGAGTGCTTTTGAAATCTGTATTTGTTGTGGATTTACACACTGGCCAAGCAATATAATGTTCACCCACACACTGCAAGGATTCCCCAGGAATGTCTCTGCCAAGTAGAAACATTTCCTTGGACTGTCCACTCACCAGATTTATTGCCAATCATGCATTTATGGCACTAGCTGGTATGTTAGCTTCGGCAATGTATGAGTGTGGGGGCCAGTTGTTTAAAAAAACTTCAGATTATAGACTTGCTCATTTGGAGCCGAGCCTCAAAATTCTCAAATCTAAATATGGTAAAGTTAACCATGCTGAATGAATCAATTTCATCCAAACAACCTATCCAATATTACTATGCAAATCTCAGAAGTTTAAAAAGTCATAACTCGACATCAATAAAAAAAAAAATTGCGAGAAGAGCCTGTTTTTGCCAGAGCTCACCTTCTATTAAGAAATACAGAGATGTCAAAAGGGTTCACAAACATCACCACTGTAATTTAAAAACTAAAGTAAATAACTTTACATTGTTTTAACAAAGGTTAAACCTAACACATTTGTCTGAAAACATAATACTCTTCTGTAGAAAACATAATAAGCTAATTTATAAGTGCTATGTTAACCACTTATTTCTGATGAGTTTTTAACCAGAAAACATCCCAGTTTCTTTGTCTTCATGCCTACATTCCTGCATCAAAGATAAAGTTCCAAGGATCACTGACCGTTAATCCAATGGAAAAATGACTGATATCATCCAAGGGTAGTTTCATATGTTGCACAATATATGATTGGTTATGTAAGAAAAGCATAAAACAGTCAAATATAAGCTTCTCTCAAAGCAAACAGGAGACCCTAGTTATGTATAAGAACGTGTCAACATTATAAAAGTATAGCCACATTATTGTCTCAACTGTAGCTATAATACAATTTATTGGATCAATTGAATAAACATCATCATTTTAATCAAGTGCTTCCTAGTGGTACAGCATGCAGTGTGACTAAGGCAAAGAATCAAAACTGCATCCCTACATCTATACAGATCTCACACTGTATAGATATAGGGATGCAGTTTTGATTCTTTGCCTTAGTCATTTTATTTACTGTATCAGTGTTTGCCATGTTCTTCCTGCACCCATGCAGGATGCATCTATGTAGGTATTCTTCCTCACACTTCCCAAAACATACATGTTAGTTCATTTGGTTCTTCAAATTGCCTCTAGGTGTGGTATTGTCCTATTACGGACAGGCACTTTTTCCAGGGCGTATTCCTGTCTTGTTTCCAGGGATTTCAGGATGGGCTCCAGACTCACCATGATACTGACACAGTGTACAAAGTTACAAAGTTGGACAATGGCAATGTCCACTCCTGTATCTTTGTAGGAGGGTAGCACTAGAACATTTTGTGTGTCTATGTGTGTGTAATAGATCTTGAAAAGAGAACAAAGGATGGAAGCAGTGGATGCTAAGGAATAAAGAAGAACTAAACAAACTGAAAGTCCATTGGCTTTGTAACAATCTAAAATAGTTTAAATGTGTGAAAGGAGAATAGATAACAGATAAAGCAAGGTTGCAACAATTGGAAGTGGAAGAGATTATGAAGGAAAAGGAAGCCGCTTTAAAAAAGTAAAGCATTATACAGAAGAAAGTTATTTTTTTTAAGTCATGAACTTAAGATAACTGCAAATTGAAACGAAAAACCAACCTCATTTAAGTATATTATATAATATATAATATTATTATATTATATAATAATATATTATTATATTATATATAACAATTGCAATGTTATATATAATATATAACATTTATTAACATGTTAATATTTTGTGGATGCTATTTAGCCACCTCATTATTGCTAGATACAATTTTAAATTCCTAACTGTCGAAAGTTGGAGTTCAATTGGTTGTTTTTCTTGCTGTATTCTGACACTGCATCACATTGGGTCATTGCTCTGCTAGTTAACGTAGCCATCTTGTGGCACCTTAAAAAAACACATGCCTTATCAAACCAACACCTTAAGATCAAACCTCTCTTGGAGTGCAAGATGAAATAAATTCACAAGAAAACTCTGTCTCCTTCCTTCATACATGACTGTTAATGAAGAGCACAGAATCAAATACCAGTATTTATTAATATGTGTTTAATAAGAGAGTTTGCTCCTCTTTGGAACCTCAGAGTAAGCTGGTTTTGACCTCCAGAGCTCATTTATATCTGAAACGTCTGGCTTCTCGCTCTGCATCTGGGTTTAAAACACAATCCCCCTTGTGACACACAATCTTTAAATGTAAATACGTAAGTGGTTGTTGACTTAGTCTCTAGTGCAGGGCCTGCAAGACCGAGATAAACATACAAAGGCTGCAAGCAACTCATCTGAACAGCCTGATGGGATGCATATGAAAGTACTTGTGTCATGCAATAATTACTCCTCATCTTTGTGCTCCCATATCCATACTACAGTGGCAAAACAGATGAAAAAGGAGGCTGTTGTTAACATATCCATTTAGACCCTGATAGATTGTCAAAAAAGGACCATGAGTTCTAAAGCTTCTGAAACCTTAGAAACAAAATGTGGAAATAGGAATACAAAACAGGATTTTCAAGAGATTAATGCAACCTGAGTCATCCAGGATTCCAGGCCTTGGCCCAAATGCAATGGATTGTAAACTAAACCTCACCCAGAGAATTTTTTTTCCACTAATGTACCCACCCTATTTGAAAGAGGCTGCAAAAATAACACTAAAATGTGTAGACCTGCAACCCAACAGGGAACCCAATTCTGTGGGATTGTATAAATTACTTTCATAGACAGATGTATGCAATACATCCATAGTATCCATATTTGATCATGTAACACTGATGCAGAATTATTGTTATCTGGGAACAATAGGGTTTTCTGTTAAGGAATGTGTGGTTGCAAGCCATTTCTGAAACGTTTTGGGTGTCTATCCAAATAATACAATCATTTGTTTACACATCCATGACAGAAGGCTTTTAAAATGCCCTTTCTATGGTTTGGGACAGGACCCAAGAAAACCGGTGAATTGATTTCCATACTAATAAAACAACCAATAACTCATAACCAATTAATTTCCTTATCAGAGTGATCATGTAAAATGTAATCGATGAATTCTATAATACATATACCTCTCTAAACATATATATTTGTTTTTCTACATATAAGCCAACATACACATAAATAAGCAACATCACAGACAGTTCTGATTGAAATAAAGTAAGGTTATGAAAGCACTAAAATGTTATTGCAAAGTGGTATTTTCATTCAGTGACCAGTGTAAACTTGTCATTAATTTAAACATTAAGGGTTACAATTAGAATCAAACATATCACATGCTTTGCAAAGTGAGCTTTAAAATTAAATGTGTTGTCAGTGTGTCTGCAGAGACCTCTCAGTGTTGTGCCTAATGGTTTACATTATTTTGAATTCAGGCAGCTACTGGTCTCCTGTTTCCATTCCAAGTTGAAGTAGCAGTGTCCTGCTGAGTGACTTCCTTTGTTTACCACACAATAATAGCTGTTTATTCAGTAATTTTGGCATGCCTTCTGCTTTCTTGTTTTGGCAGCTGCAGTGGGTGAGCACAAACATTAGGTGATCGCCAAATTCTGGCGTGTACTGTATGCAGTATAATGATGTATAAACGAAAGCATGTTAATTCAATGATAGAATAGAATGATGGATGATGTCATAAAAACCATGCCCATTAATGCTTGGGGTTATGTATTCTGACACGAGATTAGGAGAACTATTCACATTAGCAACAGCCTGAAATGAGTAAAACTTGATTCTGAGGCAGCCTGATTACATGAAGAGTTGAATGTATTCTGTAGATGGTGCATATTTGTCACTTCTACACAGAGTGTGTGTATAGTAATATATGTGTCTTGCTTAAAGCAGTAAGATTCATTATACTATTTCACCATGTATTCACATAAAATACAAGCTGGTGTTGGCCTTATATTGCAGTTGTCACTCTCTGTGTAAGAAAGGGTCTGGCACAGTTAGTAATAAGTTAGTGAACACACAGTTTTGGCTACACATGGAAAGTACAGTGGGCAAGACAACAAG
Source organism: Parotocinclus haroldoi (assembly GCA_034779995.1). Taxonomy (NCBI): domain Eukaryota; kingdom Metazoa; phylum Chordata; class Actinopteri; order Siluriformes; family Loricariidae; genus Parotocinclus; species Parotocinclus haroldoi. Next base: position 7,686 of record JAUZST010023267.1, read on the forward strand.
ACCTTACATACAGGGTATGGCTACTCAAGAGCCAAAAGTTAAACAAACAAAAAACACAAGGCATTAAACATGCAACAGATACAAATCAGGGTAACATTAATTTGTGAGTGGGACGACTAAGACACCACAGTGTTGTGGAAAGCACAAGCTCATCAACGAGATAATGAAACACAGAGATATAAATTGTGTAAAACAGTTCATTTGAATACAGACATGCATTCGAAGGATAGTATAAACAGATTACCATAGATATTTTTAAAAATAAAAGATAGCATGTTGTCATAGAGCGAGGATAACATTTAATCAACTGTGCTGAGAACTGAACAACCCTCAAGCTTATGACATTTATGAATAAACCATTATTTTTTTAGATAGTTTGCTTGCACAAAATATACTTGGTTTGCCTATCCAAAAGTACCAAGTATTATTATTTCCAAAGCATTACAACACTTTTTATTTCAAAAAAGGTTTTCTTTGAAGCACCATTATCCTCCCCGTGGGCCTGGTATCAGGACTGTAGTTTGCAAAGGATTTAAATAGATAAAGGCTCTAAAATTTTAGCTATGTGGCTCATTTAACTTCATCAATAAAATAGCTTCACTAAAAGTCTACTAAAAGCTGTAATGATAAACACAGCACAGATCAGCAGGAATTGGTGGTGACTAGCATTTCATGATTAACCTTTGATTCAGGAAAGAAGACATTAAAATGCACTGTAACATAATCAAAAAAATAAAAAATCAAAAAACAGAAAAAGGGTTATGCATTATTTTTATGCTGTTTATTCTAATTCAGAGTAACAGTGGAGTAACTGGTATAACTGGTAGCACAGAGCACAAGGTAATGCACAAGGTAATTAGAGAGCACACACCAACACAAACACACCAATACATACACTCAAAGACACATACACATAAAAACATAGTGCCATTCACACTGGGACACTTCAAAGAGACCAACTGAACATCTTTGAAATGTAGAATTTTTTTTTGGAAAATTTCTAGATTCTTTGCATGACCTAAAACATTGTTAGCTTTTCACACGTTATAAAAGTAGAAAAAGAGAACCCAATCAAACAAATGATACATAGTGTTTAGAGCAGATTAGAGCTGGTCTATTTTTCTCAGGTTTATTTTCCCCATATACATATACATATACATATACATATACAGTATCTCACAAAAGTGAAAAAAACCCTCACATTTTCGTAACCCCTTATTATGGGACAACACTGCAGATATGACACTTTGATACAATGTAAAATAGTCAGTCTACAACTTGTATAACAGTGTAAATTTCAGTGCCCTCAAAATAACTCAACACACAACTATTATTGTCTAAACTGCTGACAAATGTGAGTACACTCCTAAGTGAAAATTAGCTTTTCCCCTCCCTGGTTCATTAGTGTTACAAGGTCTCAGGTGTGAATGGGGAGCAGATGTGTTAAATTTGGTGTTATCACTCTCACACCTTCATACTGGTCACTGGAAGTTCAACATGGCAAATAACTCTCTGAGGATATGAAAAAAGGAATTGTTGCTCTACATAAAGAGCCAAACGCCAAAATCTCGTCATACTTGACCCCACCCATCCTCCCTTCAATACGGTGCAGTCATCCTGTCCCCTTTGCAGAAAAACACCCAAAAAGTATGATGTTTCCACCCGCATGTTTCAAGGTTGGGAAGTTGTTCTCATCCTTCTTTTTCCTCCTCCAAACATGGCGAGTGGAGTTCATACCATAAAGCTCTATTTTGCTCTCACTCATGACGTTCTCCCATGCCTCTGAATCATCCAGATGGCCATTGGTGAACTTCAAATGCACCTGGACATTGCAGCAGGGGGGACCTTGCGTGTCCTGCAGGATTTTAATCTATGATGGCATAGTTTGTTACTATCAGTCATCTTTGAGACCGTGATCCCAGTTCTCTTCAGGTCATTGATCAGGTCCTTCTGTGTATTTCTGGTCTGATTCCTGACCTTTCTCAGAATCAAGCTTATACCATGAGGTGAGATCATGGAGTCTCAGACCGAGGAATATTGACAGTCATCTTGTGTTTCTTCTATTTTCGAATAATTGTGTAAACAGTTGATGCCTTCTTACCAAGTTGTTGCCTGTTATGCTTCAGCCTATCCCAGCCTTGTGCAAGTCTACAATTTTGTATTATATTAGATAGCTCTTTGGTCTTGGGCATGGTGAAGAGGTTGGAGTGTGATTAAGTGAGTGTGTGTATTTTATACAGATAACGAGTCATAACAATTGCAATGAATACAGGTAATGAGTCTATATATATTAGATTCTGTCTCTCACAGTTGAAGTGTACCGATGACAAAAATGACAGACCTCGCAAATACTTATTTTCCCCACTGTATGTATATTTGGTCAAAATAAAAAGTACATAACTGAAGAAGGTCATACCAGTTTGTAATTATAGGCAACACAATTTATTTTTAGATTCAGTCACAATATCAATATGTAGATCTAGTTTTACTACCACTGCTCTGTGTTCTACATGATTATATGATCATCGTGTAGGCTGAGAGTTTGTTCGTTAAATGAGACTTGGATATGTAACTCTGGACAAATTTAAAAATAACAACTTTCACCAGACAGCAGCAGAAGTCTGATGTTTTCAGAGGTTTGTCATGAGTTCAGAGTGGATATAGTACTAAGGCCAGGACGTAATCTGGAGCCAAGAAAGAGACAGATGCAGACAAAGAGAGATAATGGAAAATGGAAAAGAGAGGTAAGCGAAGCGATATAGAGAAAGAAATGAGATTAAACAGAAAAGGACAACAAAAGAAAGAAAGGAAGAGAGAGAAAGGGAAAGAATGCGATTGCCATGTAAAGCAAAGACTGACACTGTTTGGAGAGAGGGAGAGCACGTGCGTAAGAGGGAGGGAAAAAAGGAGCAAGGGGTGATGTCAAGCCAGCTGAGCTCAGAAAGTAAACAGCGCTTCAGAGAGCAGCATGCCTTCAGCGGCACGGCTGCTAAGGCAGAGCCAGAGGCAATGTCGCATACTCCCACATGCTCCCGTGCTCTTCCTCGTCCTCATCCACATCTTCCTCCTGGTTTCTCCAGGGATGTCTTGGCCATATGGTAAGAGTCTGACTCATGTCTCATCTCTGTGACTGACTTTCATACAGACTATCTGTCCTAAACTTTCTCTGACAGTCTGCATCCATCAGCAGTCCTTTCTTCCTTCCTTCTTCTTTGTATTCTGCCTTTCACTTTCAGTCTTTTCATTCTTTATGCATGATTAATTGTTGTATATAAGGACACAGAACTGTAGAGCAATTATGTATGGATTGTGTTTGTGCTCTGGCTATCTTTGTTTTGAACCTTAGTGTACATCTCAGTGTAACTGCTGATGAGAGATTTTATATAATATTTCATGTTTGTCTTCCTCCTAATCACAGTTCAGTAGTTCAAGGCTGTTTTTAGGACATCACAAGTATCTCCTAGGGAATGCCAGGCAAATCCCTGTAATAATCATGTTTTCATGGAATCACCTCTGTGCTTTTTAGGAAGATGTTTTTAGGTATTGTGTTCCATTGTGGTCTCTCAGTATGTCTATAATTGTAGTGTCAGATGGCAAAATGTGCAGAAATGTACATTAGAAATATACCTATATGTAGACATTGCCTGAATTTGGATTGGGGCTGACATTGCACATTATTTGACAAGCCATGTAGTATCTTTAGGGAAATAATAATGAACTCAGTTAGTGTCTACAACTAATTGTAGTCTTAAAAGAGTAAAAAGGAAGAACTGAATGTGTTTTATCATTCTCTAGAATGGCTTACAGACCTCTGACTTCTATTATGATTATATGCTCAAGGTCAAAAACTATGATGGGATAGAATGCATAGACAAAGCAAATGTAGAGCGGGACACCCAGCAGAGAGGATGATTCAGAAATGTCTCATCAGAAATATATCCGTCATGTCTAGGTTTTCTGAGCTAAGAGCAGCTTGTGGCCTCTCTAATTATAAAATAAATAACTTATAACAGTGTCTAAAGTGGCATCATTAATATTACACTACATATCTCTCTAGGGACCTGCATGGTCATCTGAAGTCCCAAATCAGGCAGACTAGCTATTCTAACTTATATAGGTGAGAGTAAGCTTAAAAGAGTTCATTTGCACCGTGTTTCCTGCCATGTGAGGAACTATTGTGTGTCTGATCTTTCTAAATTAACATAATTCGCTCAATATGGGTAACCTTTTTGTTTAAAATTCTTTAATAGTGGCAAAAAGGGTCGGACACAAAGTAGGAAGGCATGTTATAAAAATACAGAACAGAATAGATTATAGAGTTATCTTAAAATATCAATTAACATATTATAGTATATATCTTACACCACAGCAAGTGTTTATATTTACAAAACCAGTCAAACCAAATGTGAACACTATAATTACAGTAAATACTTTATAATTTCTCCAGTAATAAAAGAGGGTAAAAAAGGGTACCAGATTAAAACAATAAACTCTTATTTATTCAATTTAGTCAATTTTATTTATCGAGTCCAACAAAACAAATGTCATTAGAACATGCAACAAATACAATTGCAATAAAACTGCAAGTCATACAAAATACATCTGTGAGGATATCTGGCAGCTGTCTGGCAAAACCTGTGTACGTCTTCTACACCTACCTTCTACACATCATCATGTGGCTTTGTTTTGATAAACTCCATAAAAGAAAAAAACTAAGGCAATAATGATAAAACAGCAGAAATATATGCAGAAGGCTAATCTGCTGTAAAGGAGATGCGAAAACCAACATCACACTGAGCTTCAAAAGTATACAAGACCAAGTGCCTCATTAGCACAGTCAGTACAAAAGAAATTTTCTACCAAGCAACAATTTGTGACATTATTATATAATTTATTAAATAAGCGCATGTCAACGTTGACAAAGCATCATCTACTGATCTACTGATGGCTACAACGCCTGAACTACATATTTGAAAGTTAATATATATATATATATATATTAAAATATATTATTTTAATCTAATTTTTGTCGTCTTTGATCACCATATTGGCATCAAGACTTTGTATTTGTAAGAAACAGAATAAATATGATTAATTTAAACCATTAGTAGAATTGACAAAATTTAAAGTATAACAAACTCTATTGACTAAACTGGCAACACTACTTAGTAAATTAAATAATTTGTTCCACTGCAACTGACATTCTTATTTGAGAATCCAACAACTGTCTAGGTCCTTTATTTATGTTCTGCTTGGATTAGTGTGGCTTGTTAATGAACAAATTGTGATGAACAGTGGGATACATAGCATATAGACAAGTAAAGGTAACACAAGAGAGTAAAAAAAGAAAGTTAGCTGGATGACTTCATCTGAAAGTTATGCCCTATTTCACATGCATATTCACAAAGGACCTGGTGAGGAACAACATGGACACATTTCAGATTACTTTCTGACCTCTATATTCAGCCAAGCTGAAGCTGGTATGATGGTTCCTTTGGAAATATAGATGTAATTAGGTATATTTAGAGCTTTGTGTGGGTTGTCTAGAGATAATCTAGGTCTGGACACACAATGTCTGTGTGAGTGTGCTGTGGCCAAAGCATTGCCCACAGAAGCCCAAAGGGTTTTCCTTTTCCATGCCTGGTAAATCACTCAGGCATGTGCTAATCGCTAGGACAGCTGCACCAAAGAGCAGAGCTACAGTCAGTGCTATAGTCAGCGTTCTTCGCAACACTAATTTTCAAAACAAATATGCTTCACTTGTCTGTTTAGAATTGGCTTCCTAACAATTCCAACATTTTCCCTTACTTTTCCACATTTCCTTATTAAACTTTTCCTTTGCTCAAGACTGTCAGGTTTTCTTCCAGAAACCTCAACCCTAGCATTTTGCAGTGCTGATGTAAGATACAACACATAAACTCTTGTGCTACTTAATACATGGAAAGATGCAGTCAATGTATTACAGAATTAATAAAGCAACATCATCTGTGCCAATTAAAAGTCTCTGTTCATAGCAGCAGAATGAAAACTATTAAGCCAAATTAAACTCTGCACCGCAGATCCCCATCTGTGAACCCCCATCCATCTCTGTGCTCATGTTTTTGGCCAACCTAACAATTATCAGCTGTAGTTTCTTGAGTTTAGGGAGTAAATCCTTGGAACATTTTGAACTTAGAGTATCAAAGGAAGCTAAGGGAGAACAAGCCGAGATGTTTCGAGAAGAAAAAGTAAGCAGCTGCAAGGCCTATATGGTTTCATTGTTCAATCAGAATGTATTTATTCTTGGAAGAAATCCCTGCTTAATATTCCACAGTCATCCTTATTGTACTGTTCTAACTAGTGGCAAATATGTTGATATGTGACCAAGTCAATGCCAGTCCATTGATTCAGATAGTTGTTGCTACCGGTATACAATACTTTAGCGGCTAGCACTTCTGTTAGGGTTCCTACATTACGCCCCAGTGCGCTCCACCGTACTCGCTGTTACAGAGCTATCAGTGAGGCGGTTTATATCCGGTACTTGATTTACGACCTGACGATGAGCACCTGCCTTTCTCCCTACTTAAGAGCGGCTAAAGGCGCCAGGTCGTCTGATTCCATTCACGCACCCGACTATCCGGGCGCACGCGTGCACCTTGATGCGCCACGTCCAATTGTCCAGCCGATTGCTGCGCCATGCATTGCGAGCGCTGCGAAATGTTTATGGTTAGTTGGTTACATCCTGGGACTTGTAGTGCCGAGGGACATGTAAGAGGGGAACCTCTGAGGTAACTAGCGTTTTAGGGACACATCGAGGGTTCCCGTTCCATCTTTTCTCACGTTCCGTACTTGGCACCCTTCGAGCCTCACTCTAGCTGGCAGCCCGCTCTAAATGAGATGCGCCCCGGCTAGGGCCTGCGTTGTATAGTCTTACTCCAACCAGGTTCCCGTTCCAGATGAAACGCGCCCCGGCTTGGAGTGTTGCCATTCGGTCGTGCCCTCTATTTGAGACACGCCCCATCATGGCTTCTTCACACTACCTGCGTATTCGAGCTTACGCTCATGCGATTTGGGAGACGTCCCAATTCAGCGCTATATTGTGCTTGCTGCATGTCTGTCCCCTAGTGATTTGGTGTTTTTGCGATTTAGTCGCACCCTGGCCAGCTGGGGAGGTTGGTGTTTTTTATGCACGCGACACAGCTGTGCACTTTTTAGTTCTGTTATTATTTAGGGTCTTTTTCCCCCTTTTCCCCATTTTATAGTTAATATATATTATTTTCCCATTCTTATTAAATGCCGTGGGATTCCGTCTATGCCGCATACTAGTGTCCGACCTCAGATCATAACAACTTCATGCTCCTCATGTTGAATTCATGTAGGAGCTCCCCAGTGTGACTAAGTGATATGGATATAAGTTGCCACCAAAGGTAGTTTAGTCAGTATGATAATCATGTAAATATAGTAATCAAGCCAAAGCAAAATAAATGTATATTTATATTCACACTTTAGTAAGATTTACACTTTCTTCAGAGTGACAAGAGTAACTTTTATTTAATTCAATTTACTATTCAAGCAGTTGTGGCTTTAGAGTCTTGTACAAGGACGAAATTGTGGTAGTTTGGCAGAGGTGGGATTTGAGTCAGAGAAATATTTGTGCACAGTTAAGAACCTTAATGAATGTCAATGCCAAAGTACAAATCTAATTTATTTCTATAGCTCTCTTTACAGTGGAACATTGTTTCAAAACAGCTTTACAAATATGGGCCCTTATCCCAAATTGAGCAAGTCACTGGGTGACACTGCTGTTATTACAAAGTGAAAGTTTTGATTTTGAAATACAGACTTTAAAGATCATTAAATGTAACACTTAATGTTAGGGTTCCTACCTTCCCCCGGAGCATTCGGTCGTCCTTGCGGTCGCCATTACAGAGCTATCGGTGAGGCGGCTTATATCCGTTATCTTGATTATGTCCTGATCCCAGGATAACCGCTGTACGGGGCCAGGTCATCATCATTTCACCGGTATTCCATCTCCGTTTGGTTCACCCTCGCGCCCTTCCGCGTCCCGAGAGATAGTGGTAAAGTTCCCGGTGCTTGTAGTGCCTAAGGACTGGTATAGGTGGGTAACCCCGAGGTAAATTTATTTTGTTAGGGGCACTTTGAGGGTTTTCCCGTCCCGTACTCAGGCGCTCCTTGCACGCCTGAGTTCGCGCTCCTTCGTCATCGACACCCACCTAGCCTCACATTGGCCGGGCGCTCGTCCTGAACAGGATGCATCCCGGTCTGGCTTCTTCGCTCACGCTCACGCTCACCCTCTGGCACTGTGGTGCCCTCTGCACTCTTTAGAGCAGCCACCCGGTCGAGCCTTTCAAAGCACACGTGCCCCGGCATAGCTTTACCTTGATTGCATGCACACTCGAGCTTACACTCGCTCCCTGGCATTTGGAGCGCCATTTGGCATCACATCTCTGTGCCTCGCCATTTATGAGACGTCCCAAACCGTGCTTCTGCACTTTGTGATTGGTGCTTTGTGCGCCCTCTCACGACCAGTTCGCACGTTGCTCCCACTCGGGATGCAATACCGTGGCGCGCCCCTTAATCCTTTTGGTTTTTTGTGTTAGGAGCCTTACGCTCAGCTCTTCATCCTTTTTCAGTTGTTCTATATTATGTCCCCATTCGTATTATATGTCGTGGGTTACGCTTATTCCGCATACCTGGGCCCTACTAAAAACCACCACATCTCGTTACAATCAAATTATGAAAGTCTGTCATGACGTCTTGCTCCTTGGCTATTAGCAAGTTGCTATAAATGAATAAAAGTATGTATTGTACTGCTACTGTGAAAAAGCAAAGCAAAAAACAATTTCTGGGTCCGCTTTTTTGTCCGAGCCATATCGCACCAACCAGGTGTTATTTTTCTCTAACAATATGGTCAATAATTTTTTATTCACCTTATACATAAAAAGAAGAAGCCAATAATCTTATAGTACCTTAGTTCGGATTAAATGGGACATAAACTTCATAGAGCTATTTTTATACAAGTGATTAATCAATAAGCTGCCATCAGAAATAGAGTTAAGTGCTCAATATCACTATGTGATATTGTGTTATTTTGTGAAGCAGATCCAGACTCTGATATAGATCTAAAAAACAACATTCAAGGAAAAATACTTTTTTCAGGACTTGTTAGTCAGCTGTGACTTCAAACTACAAACCATTAGCACTTAACTCTATTTCTGATGGCAGCTTATTGATTAATCACTTATATAAAAATAGCGCCATGAAGTTTATGTCCCATTTAATCCGAATAGATCTAAAAAACTCGCTTACATCCTGTTCTTAGATTAGCCATTTCTGTAAAACTAAAACACTGATGTTACTGGACAGGTTGGTTTTCTATGATATTTTATACAATTAAGAAAATAAAAATTAGGCCAGTATTGAATAGAGAATCGGAGGGTCTTCCTCATTGGTGTGAGCATTACCAGCTTTTTGAATTTCTTCTACAGGTTCATGTCATAGCTAAGCAGAACACATCTGGGAAAGAAAAAAATGGATAGGAATTACACAGTCCAAGAAAGTTAAAAGAGACAGAGTTGCATGGCTGCATTGGAATATAAGAATCAGGAAAATGACTTAATTCCTTAATATAGTGGGCACAGAACCATTGGTACAATCATTGTACAGGAAACTTGTTCTGAAGGTTTATAAGTATAATTAAAAAGATGGAAAGATTAGACCAAGAAGAATCAGAAGGATAACGAAGAAGATGAAAATAACATGATCAAGTTTATTATGAAAAGTCGGTGATCATCTTAAACTGAACATGAACAAGATAAGGTACAAAATAACCCACAAAGGATCAGTAAAAGAAGGGAGACGGAACAAACCTGATTAAAGTAATGAGTTCAATAAGAAAAAATGCTAATTAATAAGCAAGAAAATGAGAAAGATGTTGATAATGATAAAGTTGATGCCCATAAGTTAAAAATGCAACAGCAACTCTTTCCCAAACTTGTGGTGGACTTTTGTACTGTTCAGGGCATGCAAACACCTCCACCTGGGTATTTAAGCGTCACATACTTGTAATGTGGATTAATTTTTTTAGCATGTGATGTAAGTCATTTGTAGTCAATAATTTCTCCAGTCCAAAGTCCAAAGCATAAATACTTACAGAAGTCTATGTTGTAATGCAATTACATTTTCTGTTTTTTTGTTTGTTTGCTTTTTGCACATTTGCATCTGTTCAAAAGGACATAGAAATTTTTCATTTAGTTAAATAAGTTACAACACTGGCCACAAAACATGAAAACAGAATATCAAATTAAGAAAATAACTTATATAACTTATATACCTATAACATACATCTTTAATAATTTCAAGGACTTCTGTTTATAATTACATTGTTCTGTATTGTATCTGTACTGTATCTATTATTTGTCAAAGTTATCAATAGGAACACTTAACAAATGTTCTCAATGTCTGATTTAACAAATATTTTAATTGATGTGTCCTCAAATGTTTCTTAGAAACTTTTAGTTTATCTAAGGAAGAAGATATGATATAAAGAAAATGAAACAAAGAAATGAAATCAAAACACAGAGACAACAAATAAAAACGACATAGGCAGTATAGGCAAAGTCTGTAACAATGCTTAGTAAAGAGAATTAGTCAGCAGCTTGCATTCAAAAATAACTAAATTATTATGTGGAATGGTTTTCCAAACTCTTTAGTTATATATTATCCCTAATTATCTTGTAATTATAAGTAATGGTTTGCCCCAAAAAACCCATTAGGTCATAATAAGGCAGATGGCAGAATTGCACGCACGCAAGCATGCATGCACAAACACACACATACACGCAAAAACACACATACCCACACGCATACAGAATGTGAACTACTCCGGTTACGTCCAGTGTAGAAATTACACAGAAGATCAAAGGTGTTTATTAAATCCAGCAATCAACGTCTGGAAATATGTAGTCCAGAGGGATAAAGGCACAATCTGAAAAAAAGAAAACAATGTCAGCTATAGCTAACCAGTATTCAAGTCAGTAAACGCTCAGTACGGCGCATGAGTGAATCTGAAATATTTTGCATCTCTTCAGCAGATGTTTGGAGTTAAATTAAAAAAGTGGTGTGGTTCCTCCGATTAAGATAGGCCAGACACAGTTGAACCTTAAATCAGAACTCTGGAGACTGCACTTGTAAGTGCTCGAGATCCGGCGTTCCAGTGTGCTTGGGTACTTTCATGTTCGGCCACATGAGTTTGATCTGAGCCAGCTCACTGGACATGATAACACTGCAGTTAATCAACGATCACCTAACCATGAACCTAAGCTTTAACCTTAGAATCCTATAAGCAAATCTTTTTTAGACTTTTTAATTAAAAATATACTCTGATCCAACTACCAGAATGTTGCAGCAGATAGAGAGACATTACTTTTTCCAACAAATTACATATTATGTATTTAATATCTGTCTGGGATAGTTGTTATGACAACAGGAATTCAGTTTCACAATGCTCATTTCAGTTTCACAAAGGTGGGAAGGATATAATATAATATAATATATATATAATAAATATTATACAAGCCGCAATAGTATATACATTCACCAGCAACTACATTAGATAAATCTTGCTGTACTACAGATACAGTAAATAGTCTTTATAACATGGTGAAACAGTGTTAGTGTTACTAAACAGTGTAACATTGTTGGCAGTTTTCTATAAAACAAACAAACAAAGAAACAACAACAACTTTCATAAGAATTAATGACTGCCTAGAAAATGCAGAAAATATTTGCTGGCACTATATTCTTTTTATGCTATATATATTTATGAACATCACTTCATGTAGAGTATCAACACAACATAATTTAACCAGGGTGCCCATACTTTTGCACACTTTTGCAAATGTCTGGCTTTGTTTTATAATTTGTCTTCCACTTTCTGAGTCTATTCTGTGGAGACATTGTAAACAGGAGAATCTTAACCATACCGTAAATCGCACAAGCATATAAATCGCACAAGTCTATAAAGTACTCACCAACCCAGTCTATACATTAATGTAGCCCAAGTTCTTTTGTACAGTTTACAACTTCATAAAATGACAAATAAACAGCCAGTATAGTTTTCCAGGTTTTAAGAGACTCTCTGTTGTCCCACATATGTCTGGCTATACCTACTCCAGCAAAAGTGTTATGCCTATTAATGTTTTCATCTCGGAGAGATTATCACTGGTTTAATATGAATTAATATTCATAATTGGATTAAATAGCAATTTGCAATATCCATCTACACTAAATACATTTGGGTGCATAGTATGTACGCTGGCTATAAAAACTCATTATCCATTGTCAAAATCCTTAACTTGGTCAAATTACAATGTAAAAAATAAATAATTGAAATCAAAAGTTTCCAGTTGTAATTGCTTACACAAACCTATAACCTATGAAAATAAGGTTTCATTAGAAAAACACTCTGGATAAGTGACCAGCCCTTTAACCAATTATCTTCCAGACTACACTGGTTTCTAGATGCACTGTAGTGTTTTTGATCAATTCACCATGATTACAAAGCTGCTTTCGAACAGGGTCTGGGATTTTGTTGTGAAAAAGGAAAGTTAGGAGAGACACAAAAATATTTCAGTGGCTTAACAGTGGCTTATCCTTCAGAGTACTGTGTGGACCATTATTAAGATTGGGCCAACCTATGTTTGAGATCCTGGGATGCTGGTCAGTGATGTAAATAAGGCAAGTGAAAACACAATTACAAATGTTTTTGGATGAGACTGATCAGTCTTAGTGTGTGAGATAACAATCTCTCAAACTTTGAACAGAGCTAGCCTGAATAGCATGGTGGTGTTTTTTTGTGCTGTAGCTATAGTAAAATGTGCCAAAAGGCTTTATGGTTGGATGAGACTAAGAACTTTTGGACTGATAGCCTGTTTTGTCAGAAACCAAACACTGCTCTGTAATAAACATTCACCATACCTAATGTCACATACCTACCCACTTTGTGGTGGTATTTTGTTCACTAGAGGGCAAGTGGTCAGGCCCAAAGGGGAAATGGATAATTTTGAAGGTGCCTACATTTTTAAGGAAACAGACAGGTAAAGATGTACAGGGGTTTCCCCTTTACAGCATGATAACGACCCTAAAGACACCAAGGTGAATGTCCTTGGTGTCCTTGCTGACTAGGTGGAGAGCAGTTCATTGCTGCTCACTAAAATTTTGACTAAACATAAAAATTTGCAAGGAAGAATCAGCAAATATTCCCCAGTCTAGATGTGCATTGCTGGTAGAGACACATCTAGACAGACTCATGTAATTTACATTTATATTTAGAGCATTACAGCATTTGGAGACTTACCATGGCTAAATTGAACACATCTTGTCCTGTGCCATAGGTAATATCTAAGAAATGTCAGACTCCTTTATCCAGAACAGCTTACAACTGATTCAATCTAAGCAATTGTGGGTTAAGGGCCTTGGTTAAGGACCCAACAATGGCAGCTTGGCAGAGGTGGGATTTGAACTCTGGGCTATTGTTTCCTTAATCTAGTACCTTAAATGGTAAACGACCACAGTAAACAGTATTTTAATGTTTCAAAACTTTAGTACATTTCTACTTCCAGTCCTACTTTCATGTATCAACATAACTAAATATGTTTGTGGTTCTTGTTCCTTTGTCAATATAAAACACAAAAAGGCAAAATATAGCCTTTCATTTTGAAAGTGAGTCCACTGAATGCATCTAATCTATGGAAGACAGCTCAGGGAAGAAGCTGTTTAGCAAGGAAGAGACTACATAACTCTTACTTCAGTGGCTTGCATAGCATGATTGGCATATTTATGTAGGTCAATTCATCAAGCAAGATGCTGCTAATCCATATGTCAAGAGTTTGGATACTGTGCAATTATGAAAATCCATAGCTTTTCATAAGTATAGTATTTACCAGACTTTTGAGGTAGTGTAGGGTGATAATATGTATTTTTAATGACATGACCATATGCCAGGATGGGATTATCTAATTGGACTAAAATGTCCAATTTTTGGTTCCTAATTTTTAGATACTGCCTTCTAGAATGTAACTGGTTGGTTATGTGTATGTGCTATACACAATAATTGGTCAATCTACTTGTCAGTCATTACCTTTGTGTGTGTAAAGCAGAGCATAACAGAAACAGACAAAGGCAAAGAGAGTAGTTCATATCAATAATGGTATGAAGATTATCCCAGAGAACAATGGCATGTGCCACTGTTGCAGCACCAGGGGATGATTTCCCAGACATGTTTTCTCTGTCAGGCATGATCATTAGTATCTACAGAACATAGTGCCTATCAGCCCATTCAGGACTTCGGCCTGAGTCACTACACTGATGTCTCAACTGCCATTGAGCCAACTAAGTGCCACATACAGACTATGACACCCAAAAAAGTAGTTACATTTTAGGTTGTACAATAAAACATGGTGTTTTTTTTTTTCAAAACATTGTATCGGATTAATGCCCGACATTTTCACTCTTATAAATAAGGGAAAATTCATTAGATTTCACTTGTAACCCATAGAACTTTAATGATTGGTAAAGTATTTCTGCATGTTATTTCAAGCCTTAAGACTTCGATTGCTGCCATAAAACTTAAACTTGGGCTCTGGTCCAACATTTGTTTTCACAATTTCTTCTTTATTGCCAGGAATTACCATGAAATATCGTAATCTCGAGCAGTCAGGAATCTGTTTGTATTAATATCATGCAAAATACCATGACAACACAACTTTGGTCAGCTGGAGTTCCGCATTCATAAGTCATGATGAATCATAATTTTTCTTTTTGCTAAGAGAACAGTGTACAGTTCGTGCCACAACAATAACAACACAGGGCAAGGATGTTGCCATGGGAGACAGTTGAACATGTGTGGAGTAGGATTAGGTGAAGCACTTAAAGTAGCAAATCAAATTGAAAGTTGCTTCTGTTTAGTTATTCTGTGGCTTTTTAAACTCTCAGCTGAGGGCATACAAGTTCCAGGTTACATAAGACACAAGGCTTCAGCCTCTATGCTTCCTCATCTCACGCTTTCTTGGAAATCACAGCCCAATGAATAGTGGACAAAAACATCTAAGTTTAGTTTAACTAAAGATTTATCACCAGGGATGCAATTCCTGAGAGGTGATGCATTGCTTTTGAGGTTTGGTTGAAAATATTTGGGATACTCAGCAAGCTGGACAAAGAGCTATCAAAGTGCTTGGAATCACACACAAAAAACATTCACATTTAGAGTTGCCTGTGTGAGGTAACCCCACATCAGTATATTTGTGGAACTGAAAATGACACTAAAGGTTTACTCCCAACTCATTTGACACCCTTACAAGTAAGTAAACAATTATGTTACTCAATCATGCCTGCAATGTATGATATATACAGTTTTTTGTTACAACAGGCATGATTCACAGTCCTCTGTATAGTCATACACCAGTAACAGCCAGGGAAATTTGGAAATGTAGACTGGCAACATTTCAAATCTGTGTTCTAAGCTAGCAAGGTCAGTCTGAAACAAAAACAAAACAGGATTTGTATAGGAAAAACCTCATTGACAACTTGCTGTGGTCCAATTACGTTAAATAATGACTTAGTAAAAAAGTATTGTATGGAAAAATAGTTTAACGAATTTTGTTTGTCACTAATTTGACATTTTACGGCAAAATATGCTGATAAGATCAAATAAAAATGGATATAAAACATGTTGCACACATATGTCAGTGATTTTCAGTTATTATCTATAAATCTGTTGTCATGTCCCGGGCTAGGAATAAAATAAAAACATTGAAGGGACAGAAGAGACGTAAAAGGGGAATGACAAACCACCAATCACCAAGCATGAACACACCAAACACAAACACAGATAGCCAGCAGTCAACATCCAACAAGAGAAGTCAAAAACTATCCAAAGTGGTGAATTATATTATATTATTATTATATTGCACATTTTTTATTTTGCATGATGGAACATACATTTACTTCATATAATCTTTTACACAGGGTGTAAAGCTTTATGGGCACCATTCCCTGCTAACCTTAAATGTTCACTTATCTGTTTAACTGTTTGTCTGTCTATCCTTCCATATATCTCTTCAATTTCTTTGAAATGTGGTTGTGGAAAGTTTGCAAAACTATATACATTATTGAGTAATCTTGATTACAGTCAACATCTTAGCTAATCAAATGATTAAATATGTCACTTCAATATTACAGTGTTAAACATTTTGTCTGACACAGCCTGTGTGACAAATCTCATTTGAAACCACCAACACAGCGTTGAAAGACAGTCAATGAATCACATGCTCCTCTGGACAGATTACTTTTTGTTTATCCTGCATAGATGCATGACGTACCTTATGATGATTGGCTGACCTCTCAAAGACGCAGAACCCAAATCAAGAATTGGAAACATGACAAACTCCAATAAATCTATGGGTGTAGTTCCCAAAAGCCATAAATTATTAATAACTGTGTCAGCATCTTACATGGTTGCATCACAGCTGTGCAGTTCCAACTCCTTCTTCTTCCTCCAAATATGTCGAGTGGAGTTCATACCAAAAAGTTCTATTTTGTCTCATCTGACCACATAACCTTTACCCATTTTTCCTCTGGATCATCCAGGTGATTTGTGAACTTCAAACAGGCCTGGACATTTGTTGGTGTGAGCAAGGGGACCTTACTTGCCCTGCATGATGTTAATTCATAACGGCATAGTGTGTTACTAAGAGTAAACTAGGAGACTGTGGTCCCAGGTCTTTTCGCCAGTCTTTTTTGCACTGTTCAGGGAATTCCGTTGTACCTTTGCTATAATGGCTATTACATTCTAGTTGTAAGCTGATTCCTGACCTTTCTCAGAATCATCCATCCTTGTGGACAGGTATCTTTTATACTGTAGTGTAGAGTTCAAACAGGTGCAATTAATACAGGTAATGAGTGCAGAATAGGAGATCTTTGTCTCATGCAATAAAATGCTAGTTAATTATTTAAAAAGCATACAATGTGATTTTCTGAAATTTCTGGATTCTGTCTCTCACAGTTGAAGTGTACCTGCACTTAAAATTACAGCCCACTTTATTCTTTATAAGTGATAAAATTTGGAAAACCATATGTGTATCAAATAGTGTATCAAATAATATTTTCCTCACTTTACATAATGTAGCTTTGCATTAGGCAAGACATCTGAATTACCACATAGAGGATTAAGGAAGCACACTGCCATGGCCTGCTATTGAAATTAATCGATGTATTAGAGGAATGACATGCATGCCTGTAACCAGGCCTGTGCACTTACATTTTGGGGGAGCAAAAATGAGCAGGAGCTCAATATAAAATAGTGCACTGCTAATAACCTGACATTTTAGACATCTAACTATGTCTAAAGGGTTCATAAGGGTTCATTATAGACCTTATAGACCAAAACACAACTACAGACCACAATAGGTTTTAATGTATTTAATTAATCAAATTATAGAATAAAGAGCAAAGCAGAAGCATTTTCCTTGTTGTCTCAGGTTTTATACCCAACTGCACAGAGAAAAATATTTACCTAACATTAGGCAAGGGGCACTGTCATAGGACAGGAATGGATTTTGATAGATATCAACAAGTCCTTAATACAGTCATACAGTCAGTGAGCAACTTAAGCTGAAGAGGCTGGGTTTTTGGAAAAAAGACTACAGTCTAAATTAACCAAATTTTGACACACATTTTCCACATACATCTTTCTATTTACTACATGTTGCTTATTGCATAGGATGCAGGCATTATATGACAACATCTAACACCACATGAGACTAAAGATGTAGCAGAAGGAATCTTACAGAGTGTGAAAAAACATAAATACATAAAAAACAAAAATGATTTGCATAAGTAAGATAAATGATATTGTTTTGTTTTGTTTTGTCAGATTACAGATTCCTGTATAACAATTGTCCTGGACCAGAGTGGAGCGTGATGTGTAGAGGATGCTGTGAGTATGATGTAATCCGATGTAAGTGCCCTATTCAGGGCACACCAGTGGGCTATGCTGTTCCCTGCTGCAGAAACGCCCGTCAAGAATGTGATCCCTGCATTATTCATCCAGGTCAGATCAGCGTCCAAGCTAATTTACACATTTTATTTTCGTTATAAAAATGTATTATGCATATATACATACATATACACCATTTATAAATAGTTGTGTCATGTGTCTTGTATCTGAATTGTATCCTGATCAGTAACCATTTGCATTTAAGAGCAGAATGCTGCTTTTCAATCCTACCATACATACCGAGATGAGTGTGAGTGCCTCTACAATATCATACATTTATTATACCTATGAGCTTTTACTTTGGGGCTGGTGGTGTGTCAAAAAACAGTAATACCAATAAGAGTCTATCAGTGCATATACTGTACCATGTAATACAAGGATTTAACTGGATAAACAATTTATTCAGCTACTACAACTCCTCTGTTTATAGCTTTGCTGCATTACTGCAAAACACACATTAAAACTAAACATTTGTTTCCAGTACATACAACTTGTTGGTTCCAGTACCTTTGGAACACTTAATCCATCATATTTATGCTTTTGAACCTAACATACAACAACAACTTTCATGAAAGACCTGAAGATGGTATATTTACACCAGTGACACAAAATCTGTCTGGTCAAACTATTTTGGTCTCTGCAGGTTTGTTTAAGTACAGTAATCTGTTTTCCAATGAATGGTTCTTTTGATGAGAGGAAAAACTACCAGGTGCACTGTGGTGTGCAAAACCTAATGCTACAGGAGCTAAAGCTCTATTTTTTATTAGTTGTTATAGGACCTTCTTGATCTTTGTGGATATAAAAGTCTGTTAAATGATTGTCTTGTGCATTTATGTCTGATGTATAATCTTGATACCCAAGTGCAAACCAGGTTGAGAAATGTGATCCTAGATCATAACGCTTTAAAGATTATATAGTATGTGTTCATACAGATGAGCTGAAACAGCATTTTTCTTGTAGGACCAAGACATATTTCACTTTCCAACTTCCTGTTAAAAACAATCATAGTGCAGCAATACCCTATCAAAACCTACATTTTGCACTACGTTAGACCTGAAATTGTTTCATTGCTCCTTTGACAATGTCAGCACTGTTTTCCTACATATTTGATTTGGCAATACATCTCACTAATACTACCATGTAACTGTAAAAGAGATGGGAAATAAAACATTTAGGTTGCCAGGCCATGAAGCACACTGCAGTGACTCAGTGTGAAAGTCCATGTGACACACTTTTATCACATTCCAGATCATTTTTGTGTTGTTTTTGCTTGACTTTCTGTTTTTGAACACAGCAAGGGTGTTATAAAATAAACAGAGAATGTTATATGTGGTGGGTTTATTGCGTGTGGTGTGTGTGTTAGGTTTACCAAAAACAGATGTTCATAGTTAAATTCATACCTATGCAACTGTTATACTGCCAAAATGTCCAGAAAAAAACTTAAAGAAATCAGACTCATAAACTCTGTCTACACTGTGATGTAATCACAGAGCATTTATAGCAGGGCTTTTTTTTTTTTTTACAAGTGTAGCTTCTGTTTGAGATTCCATGTGTCTGATTTTCCTAAGACTCATATGTACACTCCATCCCTACTAGTTAAACTTCTACAGGGTTGTGTAGAAGATTTTTATGTTTATTTTCCTCTGGAAGTTATGTACTTGAATCTAATGACTTTACCGGCTTACTTACTTAGGGGCATTAGAGAATACAGAACTATGGAAATAATTGTATCGTTGTATTCTATATATCAACATTTAATTATTTCCTGTTAATGAAGGGTGTAGCATATTTGAAAACTGCAAGCGGTGCAACAATGGAACATGGAGTCCGAGAGATGACTTCTTTGTGAAAGGCCAGTACTGTGCAGAGTGCCGCCCTGGTTGGTCTGGCGGTGACTGTTTGAGTAAGCACTCTTCACATACCAATTCATTCTTTTTATAGTCACTTTCCACGCTAATGAAAGTTTAAGGTAGCCGGTGTCTTTCTAGTGTTAAATGTAATACTGTATCTACTATTTTTATTAACTCCCTCTAACAATAATATGTCACGTCAGATACAGTAGCTCATTTCAACCTCAACATGCAAACACAAACACAAAAATATATATATATATATATATATATATATGTGTCCCCAGACATCAGAATAATCAATTCCATTATCGGTTACCTGTGATGAACAACTAAACTTTCTGTGTTGATAACCTGGACCACACAAGATATTAGAAATTTGATAGCGGTAATCACTAACTACTCTTTCTTGGTCTTTTTAAATATGCTACATGACCATCTTCCTATTGGAAAAAATATATCTATCTATCTGTCTGTCTGTATGTATGTCTATCTAAAGTATCTAAATCATAATTGAAGGTAATATTATATATATATTTATACTTATTAGACTATGAAATTGATGTACATGTTTCAACATTTTAGAATGTGGTGGTGTGATCAAGAAGAAACAGGGCCATCTGGTTTTGGAGAGTTACCCTACGAATGCCCACTGTGAGTGGACCCTGCTAGTGGACCGCCCTTTCACCATCAAACTCAGGTAGGAGTTTTAGTTTCTAAAACAAACTTTCCATGCTATAATACACACATATACCTTATTTACACACACCCAATCTGCTTCAAGTACTACATTCCACTTGCCACATTCAAAAAGAAAAGGGCTGATCCACAGTCTGACAATGAATCTGCAAATAACTTAAGCAAATCATGATTGAGGGCTCTTGAGGGGACACCAGGCTCTAAAACAATAGGCCTTAAGTATAGGAAGTGCCTGACTAATAGACTGGTCAAGGGATCACCTCCTGATTCCACAACAGTTACCCTGGCCAGCCCTGTAATATACTGCCATTTCATCCATGGCACCATCTGTACAATGAGTGTTGCAGGTATAGGAGCCAGAGCCCACCATAAATGCAAGTCCGGACAGAAATTACAGTTGACCAGCCTTGTTTAAATATTTTAAAAGTGTACGGAAGAACCTGAGTACCCACAAGAGTTGATTTGAGCTGTAGCTATTAAAAATATCTCAGTGGTTATCTGACTTGATCAAGCATTTCCTTATGGATTGTGAGCCAAATAGCCATCCATTCACTTTTTCACTATTCGTATTGGCTAATAATACTACTTAATAATAACATATAATGGCTATATTAGATATTATTAGCCTACTGGAGTATACTAAACAATTTATGGATACTTTGTACTATATATATATAGTGTTTTGCGTATTGCTCTGTGTCAGCAGATGTGTCACATAAATGCACTAATGTCACTGTGCTGAAGCACAACTCGAGACAACAAGATGTAACTACTGGCACGTGCGCCATGCTCGATGGAATTAATATTTTGCATTAATTTAATATTGTTCATGTTGTGGATTTGTGTTTATTTAATTATTAAAAATGAATAATTTGGTGAAAAAAAAATTTGTTCATGGGCTAAATAGTTGTTTTTAAAAATTGCTTTACTTTAATGTCTAATTTAAACTAGCAGAAATGCCAATTGTCATATTACTGTAAAACATTGGTGCAAAACTATTTTAACTATTTCATGTACTGTCAAAAGTCGACATCATCATAGATGCAGTTCGGTGTGAGTTTGTCCTTATTACATTATGTTGAATATTAAATAAATATTCAAAATAATTTGATTCCACTGTACTGCTTATCCCAGTTACTCGTGTTTAATTTTTTTCAAGTTTATAAAATTAGCTTTAAACATATTACATACAAAATACAAAGTTGTCTACTATATACTGGAATTTGGTATATTATCCCTTAATATATGGTTGAAGAAACTACATTTATTACAAAGAAAAAACGGGAAAGTAAAGGAGATATGTGCACAGACATGCCATGTACAATAACAATAATCACTGTCCATAACTGAGGTCCAAAGGCAGGTAGACGCAAAAAGATGCGGAAAAAATGCAAGTAAGAAAGAATAAACTGCATGTTCATGCTGCTGTTTTTCACATACAATGCTTTTACTCACAAAAAGATTCAAGGGATTAACTAGACAGAGGTAACATGCAACAGATGGTGCAATGTTTGTAATGTGTGCTTTATAATTGGAACCGTATTTACGTGACAGAAGTAGCATTCTTTTACTCTTGTTACATCCCCACATGACAAACGTTTTTTTTGACATTATCATATGGAGTTTGGTATGATTGCATTTTAATACATTCAAGACAAAATAGTGACTATTTGAAATAGGTATGCAGATTTTCTTTAGGCACTGTAAAGAAGTATTGGTGTCATACAAAACAGATCTCCACTTTTCTGACTGCTTCCTTAGACAAGGCAGATTAAATCTAATGGATCACACTATCACTTTCTACAAGAAAGTACTCTAATAGCAAGAGCTCTTATTTCCTGTCATGTTTCCTGCCATGTCCTAAGATGCATTAATAGCCATTGAAAAAGGTATGGAGGCCTCTCTGTCTCTCACTCTCACTCTCTCTCAGCATGCTTATATGGCATACAAGATGTGGATATATCAGTGCTAAGCAACTCCACAAATCAATCACAAGAAAAAACCCAAACATTTTTAAATGGAATTCCCGTCATAACAATGTAGCACAACGTGAGTGATTAGATACACTAGGTACATGCACAAATGTGCCCCAGAAAGCTGGATTACAGGTTTAGAAAGGCTCAAAGGCTTCATGGTGCACTTATTTCAACTTTACAATTTCAATTCAAAACAAGCATGCTTTTAAAGGAGGAAGACAGGCAACCAACTGACAAACCCCAAACCCTCCCCATTGCACACACAGAAAGCTTCACCTTTGTCTTGTTTTAAATTTATAGTGTGTAATTTAAGTGCAAAATGTTTTAACCTTAAATGCACAGATCTGTCAGTAAATCAGACGGGTAACCAAGATTCTGTTCTTGGCAGGGCACTGGAATATGTGAGATTGGCAAATAAAATCAATATGAAAAAATAGCAGTAACTGGAAAAGCTTTCTAACAAACCTAGCATAGAAATGTATTCTATAAAAGAAATACATTAGTACAGTACAAATTGTGTGGTAGTGAAATTGTGCAGTTACATAGCTACACAGGTAGATGTATCGTGGTGCATTTACATATTTCATTGTAGAGAACTAGCCTGGCCTGTACTGTGTAATTACAGCCATACAATAATCAGACTACATACATTTTGTGCTAAAAGAAGTATGTACAGTGCGGTGGCACCCCTGATCTGCCTGGGTACACAGACTACAGACCTATTTTCCTCTGGGTGGTGTAACCTAATCCTAAGAGAACCAGTGCTTATGTGCAGTGCTTACGCTTATGAGGTGGGACACGAACCAAGGTAGCTCAGTTGGTAGAGCACTGAATCTTGTATGACAATATGTGGATATAAGGATAACACTGCCTGTGCACAATTACTTCTTATTTATTTTGACAATTACATTGGTTGTGTGTTTTGTATTACCAGGAATTGATGTCAATCCCATTCATTTGGAAAAGTGGGCCTGTCCAAGGCACAGCCCATCCTGAAATGAGCTGTTGGTCAAGAGCAATTAGTGTTGTCTGCTATGGAATGGACACACGGGCCTGTCTTCTTTTTTTTTTTACTTTGGTAGGCCCTAGAATAGCCCTGGAAGGACACCAAGCTCATCCCCAGTGTTATGACACAATAACAGCTGGTCAATTACTGAAGTTTATGAAGTTGCTATAAAACACAGCATAACAAACTTTGGTACTGATGAGGTCAGAACATGACAAATACTGTACAATCATGTAAGAGACATCCCCTTATGAAATATCCCCTAATTCTGCATTTTATATATATATATATATATATATATATATATATATATATATATATCTATATATATAGAAACA